>SKCR01020746.1:0-101391 GCA_019454045.1 Zanthoxylum bungeanum | reverse complement strand
CATCACAGTAACACTCCGGGAATGGAGATCGGTTCTGGAATGGACCACAACACGGTGACGGTTTGGGAATGGTCCTCACCACACCACAGCACATCAACGGTTCGGGAATGGACCAGGGCTCGAGGCACCTCAACATCACATCAACTAAACACAGCATGGCAAGTCAAGTGGCAGCTGGCAAGCCAAGTAAGCAAAAATACATTGCACGTACTTTGATAGGATTGTCATTGTCACACACTGCACAAGTCCCATCAAAGTGGGGGCGACTGTAGGCACTGCATTTTTGCATATAAGATCCGATGATGAGTCCGTATGGAGACAACTACCTCTTTAGTCATGAAAGTCATGGGAAACGGACGTTAGAAGGGTAAAGTTGGAAAACAGAATTTTTGGTGGATGTATCCAAGTTGTTTGGCTTCGGTTGCTTGTTAGACTACCGTTTCAAAGCTTATCTCAGGCCTAAAACCCCCATAGACCACTTACCAAACCCACAAAACCCAAACCAAACCCAAAATACCCAAGCCCACCAAGTCAAGCCAAGTCCAAGCCCAATGGAGGATGATTCACGCCCAAAGCCTATTTATTTAGGTAAATGCATATTTATCACATGTTAAAATCTTGTAAAATCCTTACCTAAATAAAGAAATCAAATCAAATCCCTACCAAATCAAGTCAAAACACCACCCCAAATAAGGAGATCTATTCCTTATGAAGAACCAATTAGGAGATTCTTTCCTATTCAAATAAGGAAAGTCTTCTCTCATTTGCCTATAAAAAGAGACCTTCACCCCCATTCACAACCCTAGCTCATATACCTCCCTCAAGCACGCCTAAAGCACTCTCTCTAGCCTCTATCACATGCCCAAGCATCCCTCTGAAACCTCCATTGCCGCATCCTTGAAGAAAAATACCTAGCTTTGCCGCATCTTCACCACCAGCACCAATACCATTCATGCCCAACACCCTTTTCACAGCCCCTTTTGCCGTAATTCAAGCCACTCTTCACAGCCGCAAAACACACCAAAACAAGCTTCAATACAGCCCCAAAGTTCCGCAAATCAACCTCCAAACATAGCCCTCATTCAACGTCCAAAACAGTCCCAAAAATGCCCCCCACTGCACACTGAACTGCCGCACATCAGCCCACTGACCTGATCTATTTTTCTGTGTCTTTCGCCCATAAAACAGCCCTCGAAACACCTAAAAACTGTACTAAAAAACTGCACAAAACCCTCATAAAAATAACCAAAAACCGCACCCCTTTGGCCTCCCAAATCACCCAAAACAGTCCACAAAACGACCAAAACAGTGACCTGAAACGTAGCAGCAAAACAGACTTAAAACAGCAGCCAAAGCATCAAAACAACGAGAAAAGACGTTGAGTAGACAAATCGGAAAACCATCGGATCAATCACCCTTCCAACGGACGTGTAACGCCCTTTCTTGAGACGACAAAAGAGGTTAGACCTGAGGGCACCTTTTTACTTATCTTCTTTCGTTTTATTTTATTTATTTTAAAACATTATTGCATGAGAGTCATTTGAGGCATGATGTGATTGTTGGATGAGCGGGATATGTGTTCCCTTTTGTGGTATATCGGATTGAAACCCGGACGTAAATTCCGTAGCCGATTCCGAATGGACAGTAGTATGGTCTGGACTCGGGATACAACGCCACGTACCACTTAAGATACACATATCTCGTCTCATCCAAATTTGTATTTGAGCATATTAGAGTTTATAGGTTATTTATTTATTATTTGAAGTATGATTTAATTTAGTTTTGTCATTTAATTTTAAAGCATGATTATGTTATTTAGACATGTTGTTTCTTTACTCGTTATGCATGATGTTTAGTTTAGTTTATATTCATGTTTAAGTAATTATTTGTTTATGTTGGCTTGATGGCTTAATGTGTTCAATGTGTGATATTGCGTGTTTGTTGTTTAAAGACTTACTTTCAAGCATGCAAACTTAGAATATGATTTATTTAGCGGAAGCATATTAGATCTAAGTGACCTTTGAACATGATTATTGAGTAGATGTGGTTGATTTATCGCACAAATTATATCATCACAATGACATAAGTAAGGGACCATTCCGAACCCAACGGTTTGAGGTCTTCCCTTGCGAGAGGTGAGTACGGCCTTAAATCTTTGTCCCGATTCACACCGGTGGCGACTCCATTATTCTCCGGTTTAGTTCCCCACAAACTACTCCGTACTCTCAACTAGGCCCTGAGTCTATAACAGCATGCGCTGCCCAAGTTCTATGTCCTATAACTACGATTCTCAATATTCCCAATATTGGCATACACAGAACCGGTTAAAGCCCTGGACGACTGCAACCAAAGTAAATTGATTGTCGCAAGTATTAGCGGTGCAAGTCTCAGGTTAAGAGCAAATACACCTACTCTGATTTCGGACTTCCATAGACACATAGTCATACTACTAATGGAATTCTGAGGGGGTCTTATCCAGAACGAAGCTGTTTCCCGTACCATCGGTGAAACAGAACCTCCTATTACACTTGTATGAGTATCCTATACCCAAATATATGAGAACTATGTCGTTGTGCCCTCACAATGCGTTATTTTACGCATTCATCGATGTCCAATCTCGATAATGCAATGACTATGGATATTTAATGATTTATCTTTCGTGGATTGATACTGTCTCATATCATTCTCAATCCAGGAGCAAATCACAGAGACCTTCTATCATTTATATATCTAGGTGATCTAATTACAAATGATTAGAGTGCAATCTCCTTTGTCACATAGTTATTTTGTACAACAACACCATGATCTGTACAAATAGTGATCTATGAATCATAATTTTCAATCAATCTCCCACTTGGCCTATAGCCAGTCACTCGAGTGTCTTACACCCGAACTATATACGATTGGCTCAAATTGCTTAAAAAAGCTTTCGTCTGCGGATTTGCATGATTATTTTCTGATGCTATTTATTCGATCATCATATCGCCACGATGTATGATCCGAACGTTCAGATGAATATCGAAGTATGTATCTGGATCGTTGATGAGACCATTAATTCTTTAGCCTGTGCTCAAGCCTACCTCAGCTGCTAACAGAATTATATCTATTCTAATTAGATTTGTTTATGGACCCAGAAGGCTTCTATTGTCGCCTCAGCCGCAGCAATAACCCGCATTTGTTGTTTATTCGGTAACAGTATCTTGCTTGGAAGATTTCCAGCTCACTGTACCGTTATTCAAACTTTATAGTACGATTTATAACTTGTAGTCGTTTTATCGATTTAGGAAACTTGCAGTAGTGATCCCAGTCACTTCAAGTTCTCCATCTCCATAGATTAAGACAGCATCCTTAGATCTCTAAGATACTAACAGATGTTCTTAACATCAATCCAGTGATTATCAATTGGATTGGCCCGATTGTGAATCCATATGCTCAAAGCGTATGAGACACCAGGTCATGCATATTTTTTCAATGTACGGATTTCTCGGAGAGTTTTCATGAAAGCCAAGCTTTCACCGATTGTTTTATGGGAATATCATTTCCAAGAAATGATATTTATTATCATTATTTATAGGACAGCTACTGTCAGTGCACTCGCACTAACCTCCTTATATACACAAGAATCATTTACATTTTGAATTAAATCATATAGCATTATGATTACCTCAAAACGATAATTCCAAGAACTTAATGCTTGCTTCAATCCAAACATGGATCGAACAACCTGCAAACCTTGTTTGCTAGTTTTGGTACGACAAAACCGACAGGGTGTTGTAAACATCCTCCGAAAGGTTTCATTTTCAGGAAAGTGATTTTCCGTTAAGCTGCCATATTTCAAAATGAAATATGCAGCATTAGCAAGCATTATCCAAATGGATTTACCGTGGCAACAGGTAAAAGGTTGAATCGTAATCAACACAATATTGATAACGATACCTTTCCGCTAAAAGCCTAGCTTTATACGTTGGTATGTTGCCATCAATGTATGTCTTCCTTGAAGACTTATAGTACCGATAGGCATAATGTCTTGCAGTACGTCAACTAGTGTCCAAACATAGTTGATTTACATGGAATCCATTTCGGACTTATGACCCTTTTTCATAATTAGGGAGTCGATACCTTGTATCACTACCTCATACGTAGTCAGTTGGTATACCTCAAAAAATGTACATCTTTATAAAGTGAGATTAGAAACCCATACCCTGGGTTGCTTTCTGACTCTCTCCGACTTACGCGGTTCTTGTGTATTCGAAGATTACTGGTATAGTTTCATCCTTGATAAACTATATATATGTTCCATTAGGATCAGTGCCAGGAATAGTATTACTCTGATTTTCATCGAGTTTTACTATCCTCCCACTTACCACTGCATATCAGTATTCCTCTTAGGAAAATCGCATGGCGAGCAACAATCTAATTGTTCTCTTGTGAGATGTATAAGTACTATACTTATGGTATCCCTAGGATAACTTACAATTGACACTTATCCAATTTGGGTTTTAGTTTGGTATCATCCAAACATATGCCTAGCAAACTCAAATATTCAGGAACGAGAAACCAAGTTTCTTTCCCGTTCATATCTTATATGATATCTGTCAAACAGATTTTTATGGAACGTTATTCAAAATAAGTTCTTGCACTGTTAATGTTTTCCCGTTGAAGGAAATGGTAGCTCAGAGCGACTCATGATTAACCTTAATCATGTCTAACATAATTTGGTTTATCCTGTTCGGACACACCGTCACTTTAACGTGTTCCGGGAGGAGTCCTCATTTGAAAGAATACTATACTCTTTCAAGTATACTAGAAACTTATTGCTTAAGTAATTTCCATTACGGTCTTACCGTGACGGTATAATACTTTAGCCGATCTGTTTGTTTATTTCGTGTCGAAAACGGTAAAAGTTTCTGATTTGTGTTCTTCGAAAGAAACACACAACCATTACGTGATGCCACAACCATATAGGTCACGTAATATTCATATCCACCTCTATCCTAGCTAGACATGGGCCCACTTGCTTCACTATGAACTAGGGCTAACAGATCAGTGGCATTTACACTTTTACCAAGTAAATAGTGTTTTATGCACTTTTCCCTATAAACTATATTCGTAGACTTTATTTGATTAGGATCAAATTAGTCCTAGTACCCACATTTCAAAAGTGCGGATATACGAGTCTTGTTTGATTGTGTCCCTAACAACAATGCCACAATTAGTTTCACCTGATCAAATCAGTTGGAGCTACTTGTTTGTCATGTTATATATTTGAGATTTATTTATATTCACAATATAAATGTTTTTATTCACATCCAATGTGTTTATCTCAATATCATATTTATATAATGAAACACTTTAGTGTTCTAGAATATAAAGGTTCACCCGCAGCAGGTTAAACACTGATATGGAGATAATATATCTAGTCAAACTAGTTACATTATAACAGATTCCAAATTTAGGTACATACCTGAAGGTAGTTCCTAAACTTAGGTACCTGCGGTTAAAACAGCGACTTTCGTCCCGTTTCCAATTCGCAGATTAATCTCAATTGAGGTCAGTATCCTGCTCACAGTAGATTCTGAACATCAATATATATATATATATATATATAATATATATATATATATTATATATTATATATATATATATATATCACACTAAGTATCAAAATCTAATTTTAATACCAGTAGTGAATATATTTGTGACAAACATATTTGAAGTCAGAGCCTTGCTCGTCTTCAATTCCTTTATGTCTGCTATGTCCAAACGGCAGTCACGCTTCCGCGATCCCGCTTGCCACATTTGTGCAGAGATTTTGGGATATGTCCCTTATCTTCCCAGAAGATTATAATGATATTGCCTTTGCCCTTTTTCACATTCCAGTAGCCTTTGGCCAACCCTCGGGTTTTTGGAATATCGAAGTAAGGTGCGCCTTGCGCTACTTGCCTAATTGCAAAGTTTGACTTTGTCTCATTGAGATTAGTCATTAACCCTCTAAGAGTTAATATTGCAATTTAGTACTTCTAAAATCTAATTTATAGATTTATGAAGATCCTTCAATTTTTTTTATCATATCTTAAGGGTCTAATCCTTAGTTTTGATTCAGAAAATAAGGAGTCTACTGCGACAAGCTTAATGGATTAAGCACTATAGCTATCATCACATAATCTTCCAAAGATTTTACTCTAATGTTTGCTTAACTCCGGCCTTTAGGCTTAATATGTTATTTTATCAGATAAAGTAACTTATTATTTTCCAGGACCATCCTGAAATTATTCCGAATTTGAAAATTAAACCATTTAAATACATTTCCCCCAGAATTATGCTTTAAATGTCAATCTTTCATTTATCTTGATTCTAACAGTCCAACTATTTAATCAACGATTTGTGGTACTATTTATTATAATGATTATTATAGTCCAATTATATAATCAAATTTAATTTAAATTAATTAACCTCAATTACATTGATTACTATAATCCAATTATAAAATCAACTGTAAATTGAAATTAATTAAATCAAATATATTGATTATTATAATCCAATTATATAATCAACTATAATATAGTCCAACTGCTTTAATTAAAACAACAATTAAATATTAGTCCAACTAATATATTAATTTATATGACGAATGATATTTGTTTGAGCGCGTATGGCAAGTAATTAAACGAATATTGTAAATTCAATTCTTGCCTCCCACTATTTTTCGGCGAGCCTCTAACCCTCTATCGAGTACTCGAGAAACCGCGTTTCCTAATGGGCTAGGATCCCGTTAAATATCACACAATCTTGACTTTGGCCAACAAATTGTATGATAATTAACTAGGTAGATCTCTAAGATCGATTGGATCCAATCCAATTCCTAGATCCGGTTGGGGAACATCCAAGTCCGAAACATATATCTTATATATGCCAATACATCCAATGTATTACCTAACCTTTTTTCCTCTGAATCAACTAAGCCTTGGCTTTGGCACAACAAACTTAGTGATCCCAGTCAAGCGCGACCCATTAACCATGGAAAGCTTCGTAATCAATGTCGATGGACAAGAAGTGGTCTTGAATTTGGCCAACAAACCACAACTTGGACAAGACACCAATATGGAACAAAGCCTTCGTGATTCAAACACATCCTCGACGGACAAAGGACTTGACTTTGGCCAGTAAGCCAATGCCAGTCTCGGATCTTGAGTAAGAATCACTCAATGGAAGGAAAAACGCTTAATATTGTTTGAGGGTTTTTCGCGTGCAAATTGGCAACCAATTTATTATCTTTGTTAAGGTCTCATCATCATACACCCTTAAACATGCATTCTAAATACATAATAAAGTGCATATGATAAAATAATAATGATATGCGGATGGATACTTTACACATTGATCCTAGATCAATTCTCTCAATTTCTCTCTCCCGCTAGCACAAATATTTCTTCTACCCGTTACACTACACTTCTAAAGAAACCTCATTTACATTGAGGGGAATAGGTGAGAAGAGAATACAAAGAATATGGAGGTATAAGGCTGGACACGCAGGTCCAATTAATAAATTCCAAATTTATTACAATAATTTCTAAAATTGTCCCACCCATCTAATATCCATCTGATATACATTATTCATGCATCGCAACCATGTATTGACACAAGCATGATACCAATCAATCTAATCCATTTAATTAATCTGATAATTAGTGATCATCCAATGTTCAAACAACAATTTGATTTTGCTTGAGTCAAACTCGTTTTAGCGAATAAGTACTCAAAGTACGAATTCTCGAATTAAATTAAACTATATAATTAAATTCAATTTAATATGCATTCAATTCTAATTCATTATTTAATTCTAAATTAAATACTACACTTTATTTAATAAACCTTTACGATTCAAATTCCAAATTTAATCGCTACGAGTCTCAAAGCCCGATTAACGTCCAACGTCAATTAATTAATGTCCAATGTTCTTTAAATTAATTTCTTGAGGCGTGGACTTTTGGTCAACTCGGGTCGAACTCAATAACCAAAGTCCAATCCGGGAGTTACCCCATAAGCCCAGAAATCAATCTTGGCCCATTAGGCCCAATTAAACTTTAAAGGTCCTCTATTTGAGGGAAGTCCCTAAAGGCTGCCTTTACCACAATGTTTTACCACGCCGGGTATATAAGATCCCATATGGTCGTTGGCTAAAGCTCTTGGTCACACCCTTCTTCTATTGACCTTGTTATTCATTTTTTTGTCATTTTTCATTTTCACTTCGCATTCATACTGCGTTAATGCTTAAGTGTTGCCCCTCGCGGTATATCAGATGGAAACCCATACATAAATTTCATAGCCAAATCTGAATGGACGGTAGTGCGATCTGTACTTGGGATAAAACTCCACGTACCACTTGAAAAACACTCGCGCACGTATTTATGTCATTTTAGATACCACTTTGGTAATCTCATTCGAGCGTTTTCTCAAATGCTACACGAATGTATGTATTTTTCCTCGTTTTCGTTCGAACGCGTTTCCCAGTTCACACTGGATGGAGACTCATTTATTCTCGGGTTTCGTCCCACGTGGCTACTCAGTACTCCCAATCGGGCCGTGAGCTCGGACAACATCGCACACCTCTGTACCATGTCTACAGTCTGGCGACTCCACTATGGATAGAGAATATGCCCGAAATAATATCTTGTAATGTTTATGATTTTTGCTTTAGTTAACCTTGTCTCATATATTTTGCATACCCTTTCTTGCCTTGATGGCTTCATGTATCGTGAAGTCATTTTCGCTCGAAGCGGCGAATCGTTATATGGTGTCATCACTCGTTGGCACATACATTAGGGTATAAAAATGGTGCGCTCACTTGGTCGCTCGAACCCTTGAGTGGGGAGACCTAGTTCTGGGCAACCCTTCACCGGCGGGAGCCTTTATCTATACTCCTATAAACCCGCATGTGAACCATAGTTGTATGACCTATAGAAGCCACCATTTTATGCTTGTGTTTGGGACCATCTTCATTTGGATCCAGTTGGACTTCTCATCATAAGATACGAACTTGTTGGGACATTTAAATTGGGACGAGTTTATCTCTTATGACAATTGGGAAAAAAGCTTCCAAAATACCGATGGGCCACTTTGTGTTTAGGCCTCATATCATTTGGAGTTGTTTAGCCACATTATCGCAAATGTGTAAACTTATTGGGCCTTTTTCAACTAGGACATATTTTCACCTCGTAATAATATGATTGAATTCTTTGAAACGATAATGGGCTAACTTGTATGAAAACCTTGATGGGCTTAGAAAATCCAATCATAATCCAAATATACTGGAAGCATGACTCCGATGCAAGTTTCTAAACCGATAAAGACGACTGTAAGTCGCAATCTGGGTACATATTTTGTTTGAACAATGGAGCAGTAAGTTGGAAATGTTGAAAATAAGAGACTGTTGCTGATTAAACAACAGAAGCGGAATATATTGCTACAGCTGAAGCATCAAAAGAGGCAGTTTGGATCCATAAATTTCTAATTGGATTAGGAGTAGTTCCATTAGCAGCTGAGCCCGTTCCATTGTATTGTGACAATAACGGGGCTATAGCGTAGGCTAAGGAACCGCAGTCTCATCAACGATCCAAGCATGTTCTTCGACATTTCCATCTGATTTGTGAGATCATACACCATGGAAATATGAAGATCGAGAAGGTTGCATCAGAGGACTGTTGGAGTTTACTAAGGTCCCAATGATCATAAATCAAGCATGCACATGTGTGAATACAATCGAGGAAGTCGCAGAATATTTACATCGATTGGTTGAGCGACGCTTTGACGAACAAAACTTCAAATTCTGCTCCTCACTGTCATGGCAAACTGTAGTCCAAGCTCACTAGTTTGGCGTGAATAGAGGTCATTCGTCAAACTTCAAGCTTCATCGAATGGTTCCCGGCTCATGGGTGGGCTTCCCTATCACCTTCACATGTCTCGTAAGTGTGTTAGCACTTGTGATTTTTCTACAAAATCACACTCCAAGCTTCCTTATTGGTCACAGTTTTTTTGAAAACCAGTAAGTGTTTTTGGCCCCAAGGGCGTGAGAATAAGAGAGATAAAAGGAAGAGAGAATGTTATGGTTGGTTTCCAAATTTGTGTATTATATACACACATTATAATTTCAAATGAATTTCACTTGAAATTGGCTTTTAAAAGTCAAACCATTAAAGTCCCAACCACTCACATCACTACATCCGTCAAGCTGTCAAGTCACATCACTCAAAGTGACTTGTGATTTGACGCTTGATGTGACTAGCGATTTGATGATTGATTTGACGTGCCACACTCGAATTTGAAATATGAATGCGCTCACAAATAATCTCGGGCTCGGGGTCGCTAATTTCAAATTAATAAATTTTATGTTGCGTCGTAATTAAATGATTACGCCTAGCGAAGTCACTATTCACATCGCTAACGAATTAATTCTAAATTAATTCATTCGCCTGAATTAAAATCTAATTTTAATTCCGCGCCGAAATCTAATTTCGTTTAATATATCAAATATATTAATTAATCGATTAATTCCAAATTAATCGTTATCTCTCTTTTAAATGATATTTTATCCCGGATAAAATATCTCTACAATTAATCCCAGATTAATTTTCTCTCTCTTCTAATTAATCCCAGATTAATTTAGAGTCCGAGTCATACGTCATCGGTGAATCTTTGGGAAGCGACCCATGAGATCCCCGGATTTGTTGGCAGTAAATTCGGTCATCGGACTATCCGAACACGTAAGTACCTTGTACTACGTTTTACCGATTTACAAGACAAGGTTGGCCTCTAGCAAAGCACCATGCCTACCCAATTCTCCGGAAATATCCTTACATGAATAAAGGATCTATATTAGGCGTAGTATACGTGGTATTGCATATTTCTGTCCAGTATCGGATGATCACATGCGAGGCCTGGGGCTGGTACAGTGTCGGCCCCATACGAAGCATATATCGGATAACAAGCAACTAGTTTTTTATTATCGGATAATCATGACCAAGTCATATTATCCCGACGGTTGCAACCTTTTTAGAGAACCAGTTCTGTATCCTTGCGCGATCATCATCTCCACTATGACTGGAGTGATAATTCTGTCCTGACATCACACCCAACACACTACGATTCTCAATATACCCAGTATTGGCGTACACAGAACCGGTTAAAACCCTGGACGACCGTAACCAAAGTACATTGATTGTCGTAAGTATTAGCGGTGCAAGTCTCAAGTTAAGACCAAATACACCTACCCTGATTTCGGACTTCCATAGACACATAGTCATACTACCAATGGAATTCCGAGGGGGTCTTATCCAGAGCGAAGCTGTTTCCCGTACCATCGATGAAACACAACCTCCTATTACACTTGCATGAGTATCATATACCCAAATATATGAGAACTATGTCGTTGTTCCCTCATAACACGCACAAGTGCAATACTAATCTTTTATGCATTCATCGATGTCCAATCTCAATAATGCTCTGACTAGGGATATTTAATGATTTATCCTTCGTGGATTG
Organism: Zanthoxylum bungeanum; assembly: GCA_019454045.1. Classification (NCBI taxonomy): domain Eukaryota; kingdom Viridiplantae; phylum Streptophyta; class Magnoliopsida; order Sapindales; family Rutaceae; genus Zanthoxylum; species Zanthoxylum bungeanum. The sequence goes on along the minus strand of SKCR01020746.1, from coordinate 89,853 downwards.
ATACTGTCTCATATCATTCTCAATCCAGGAACAAATCACATGGACCTCCTATCATTTATATATTTATGTGATATAATCACAAATGATAAGAGTGCAATCTCCTTTGACACATAGTTAATTTGTTCAACAACACCATGATCTGTACAAATAGTGACGCTATGGGTCATAATTGTCCAACAAGGACAACATTGCATATCCGATGACAAAAGCTATTCCTCAGCAAAAGTTTGAGCGACATGTACATAGTTCAGGTGTTATATGCTTGAGTGACTGGCTATAGGCCCATTGAGATATTATTGGATAATTATGACCCATAGCGTCACTATTTGTAAAAGACATTGTGGTTTTTATATAAATTAATTATGTGACAATGAAAATTACTATTTTATCATTTTGTAATTATATTACTTAAATATATAAATGATAAAAATCCTTATGATTAGTTCCAGTTTATAAGATATGAGACAATATCAATCCACTAAGGTTTAATCATTAAATATCCATAGTCGTAGTATTATCGAGACCGGACATCGATAATGGGGAATATACTAGCATTACACTTGTGCGTGTTATGTAAGCGTATTGGCATAGTTCTCATATATTTAGGTATTGGATACTCGTGAGAGTGTAATAGGAGGTTCTGTTTACCGTTGCTACGGAAACAGCTCCGCTCTGGATAGACCCATCGAAATCCCATTGGCAGTATAACTATGTGTCTATGGGAATCTGATTCAGGGTATGTGTATTTGGTCTTAACTTGAGACTTGCATCGCTAGTACTTGCGACAATCGATACGCTTTGGTTTTGGTAATACTGGACTTTAACAGGTTCTGTGTACGCCTCTTCTAGGTTTATTGAGAATCGTAGTGTATTGGGTGTGATGTCAAGATGGAAGTATCACTTCAGTCATATAGAGATGATGATCACGTAGGGATACAAAACTGGTAATCTAATGTGTTGCAACCATCAGGATAATATGACAAGGTCATGATTATCCGATTAAAGAGACTAGTTGCTAGTGATCAGATATATGCTTCGTACAAGGCAGACACTATTCCAACCCCAGGCCTTGTATGTGACATCTGATACTGATCGCAATACGAAATACTACGTATACTACACCTCACAAAGATTATATATTCCCTAAAGAATATTTCTGGAGAATTGGGTAGGTATGGTGCTTTGCTAGAAGCCAACCATGTCTTGTAAATTAGTAAGAACGTGGTACCGGGTACGAACGTGTCCGGATAGTCCAACAATCGAATTTACTGCCAACATATCCAGGGATCTCTTGGATTGTTTCCCAAAGATATGCCGATGACGTATGACTCAAACATAATTAATATGAGATTAATTAGAAGAGAGAGAAAATTAATCTATGATTAATTACGGTAAGAATTTATCGGGGATAAAATTCAAATAGAAGAGAGAGAATGATTAATTTAGAATTAATCAATTAAAATAATATATTCGATATATTAAATGAAATTAGATTTCATAACGGAATTAAAATTAGATTTTAATTCGGGCGAATGAATTAATTTAGAATTAATTCGCGAGCGACTTTAAATAGTAAGTTTGCTAGGCATAATTATTTAAATTAAATTTTATTTAATTACGGGGAATATTCATTAATTTGGAATTAACGAACCTAAGTCCGGAATGTGTTTCTGGGCCCACTCAGATTTTGAATCAAGTGGGGCCCAGAACAAGTCACATCATCAGTCATTTGCTTAACTTATATTTGATGGAAGTTAGTAGAGATTTTGAGATAACTTGTAAAACACATTTTTTTGAAAAGTGAAAGACATTTACCAAACTTTGAGTTTTTGGTATATGTTTTGAGTTTTTGAAAAATCAAAAAAGACACACAAAACACACAAAATTAATCTCTCTTATCCTCTCTCATTTTGCCGTCAATGTTATAGCACCAAGGGAAGAATTTTCATTTCAATTTTCGTCCTAAGCTAGCACTTAAAGAATCATACAAAGGTGATAGGGAAACCATTCCCATTGAGTTTGGAATCTTTCTCAAGCTTGGAGCTTCAACACCAAAATTTGGAGGAACTTGGAGCAACTTCAAAGTGGAATTTTGAATTTTCAACATCCAAGAAACCAATCAATGTGAGTATATTTCTGCTATATTCCTTTGAGTATTCACACCTATTACATGCTTATATGATCTTGGATTGTCCTTAGAAACCCAACAATGGTATCATGAGCCTAATTTAAGCATGAAATTGAATTAGGGTTCTTAATCTTGAATTTGGGTATATTTGATTTGAGCATGATTTAAACAAATTGTTTGTTTGAGTATATATAGATAATGTTAACTTAGAGTTATGCATGATCAATTTTATAAAAAATTCATTGGATTAATTTTCCCCAAATTTGAGGGCTTGGCCGAGTGTAGTAGATACCCTAAGCTCATGGTGATTATGATTTTTTAGACCATTGGATGAGTTTAAAATGAATGGATAAATTGATTTGTGATTTAATTGGATTCAAATAGAAATTAATGAAAAATCCTAAATTGCCATGACCATTAGAGCATGTTAATGACTTGATTTTGTTTCAATAATGTTGGACATGTATTAATAATAATAAAGCATGATTAATTATGTAAATTGGTATTTTGCAAATGTTAATTTGAATAATTAATTATGGCTATACACTTTAATTAAATAAATTGTGATATTTTGAATATTAGAATTTAATTAATTAGGCTTAATTTGGAATTGGGCTAAAATTGTTGTATTTGGGCCTAATGGGCTTGGTTGGGCCACGTTGGTTTAGGACAATTGGATTGGATTCAAATTGGACCTAAACCATTCCATTAAGTCTAAATATAATAAATGGACTTTTTAAAATTTAATTGGGCCTAATGGGCCGAAATTGATTTTATGGCAATTAGGGTGATTCCTTAATTGGGTCTTGACATTTGGGTTTGACTCATCTTAGCCAAAGCCCATTCCTTAAGAAATTAATTGAAATCCCATTGGACTTTAATTAAATTGACATTGGATGTTAATTGGGCTTTGAGACCCATTAAGATTAGATTCAGAATCAACGTCATAAAGGCGCATTAAAAGTGTATTTATTTAATTTAGAATTAAATATAGAATTAGTATTCAATACAAATTATATTGGATTTCAAATTGTAGTTCGATATAATTCGAGAAAATGCACTTTAAGTACTTATTCTCAATCGAGTTTGACTCGCGCAAATCAAATCGTTGTTTGAACATTGGATGATCACTTAATTCAAAGATTAATTAATTAGATTAGATTAATTGAATAACATGCTTTATGTGAATACATGGATGTATTGTATGAATAATGTATATCGGATGGATATTAGATGGGTGAGGGAAATTTTGGAAATTACTGTAATAAATTTTGAATTTATTAAATTGGACCTGCATGTCCAGCTTTTATCTCTCGATTCTTTGTAATTCTTATTGGAGAATTATGACCCATTGCATCACTATTTGTACAGAACATGATGTTGTTATACAAATTAACTATGTGACAAAGGAAATTACTCTTTTATCATTTTTTAATTAGATTACTTGAATATATAAATGATAACAGTTCTTATTATTAGTTCCGGATTATAAGATATTAGACAGTATTGTCTAATATCTTATAATCCGGAACTAATAATAAGAACTTTTATCATTTATATATTCAAGTAATCTAATTAAAAATGATAAAAAGCAATTTATCAATCCACTAAGGTTTAATCATTAAATATCCATAGTCATAGTAGTATCGAGACTGGACATCGATAATGCGGAATAGACTAGTATTGCACTTGTGCGCGTTGTGGGAGCATAAAGGCATAGTTCTCATATATTTAACTATTGGATACTTATGCAAGTCTAATAAGAAGTTGTGTTTACCGATGGTACGGGAACAGCTTCGCTCCGGATAGACCCCATGGAATCCCATTGGTTGTATGACAATGTGTCTATAGGAATCCGATTCAGGGTAGGTGTATTTGGTCTTAACATGAGACTTGCATCGCTAATACTTGCGACAATCATTACGCTTTAGTTTTGGTCATCCGGGACTTTAACAGGTTATGTGTACGCCTCTTATGAGCTTATTGAGAATCGTAGAGTATTGGGTGTGATGTTAAGATGGAAGTATCACTTCAGTCATATGAAGATGATGATCACACATGGATACAGAAATGGTACTCTAATATGTTGCAACCATCGGGATATTCTGACAATGTCATGATTATCCGATTAAAGAGACTAGTTGTTTGTGATCCGATATATGCTTCGTATAGGGATACACTACTCCATCCCTAAACCTTGCATGTGACATCCGAACTGGATCGCAATACGTAATACTACGTATACTACACCTGGAAAAAGATTATATATTCCTTAAAGAATATTTCTGGAGAATTAGGTAGGCACGGTGCTTTGCTAGAACCAACCATGTCTTATAAATCGGTAAGCACGTGGTAGGAGGTACGCACTTAATCAGATAGTTCGATAACCGGATTTACTGCTAACATATCTAGGGGTCTCTTGGGTCGCTTCCCAAGATTCACCAATGACAGTTGACTCGATTAGTAGAATTAATCTGGGATTAATTAAAAGAGAGAGAATTAATCTGGGATTAATTGAGGCATTATTTAATCTGGGATTAAATGTGTTCGGAAAAGAGAGAACGTGATTAATTTGGAATTAATCGATAAAATAAATTTAATAATTAAATTGGATTTTTTCTATTTAATTTATTTATATGGGTTAAAATTAATATATCGGATAAGTTAATTGGAATTAGATTTCAATACGAATTTAAAGTCGGACTTTAATACGAGCGAACAGATTAATTTAGAATTAATTCATAAATGGCATTCGTAATACATTTGTGAGACATCATTATTTAATTAAATTAGATTTAATTATTTACCGAAGAAAATTCATTTAGTCGTATTAAATGGATCCGAGTTACGACAAATATTCGTAGAGACCTTTTGAATTTTGAATTCAAAGAGGTGGGGCCCACTTCACATGTGTGAAGGGTGGTTGAGAGAGTGGTTGGCATTTATGCCAAAACCACTTATTTTTCGACCACATGGTTTTGGTTTTTGGAAAACCGAGACCCAACTACCAAGTTTGGGTGAAAATGGTAAAACCCTTTACCAAATCTAATTATCTTTCTTCCAACACAACTCACACAAGCCAAACATTCCCAAGAACCCTAGTTTGGGCGTGAACCTCCTCTCATCTTCTTTTTGATTTCGTTTCAAAATCAAACAAATCTAGCACTTAAGGAGTGAACAAAGGTGATAGGGAAACTCATCCTAGAGTTGGAATCAACACACAAAGCTTTGAGCTTTAAAGAACACAATACAAAATTTTGAAGTTCAAATCCGATCATTGTAAGTGAATCCACACCTTTAAATGATCTTATTCACACATATTCTTGCTTAATAGATCCTTGGCATGTTAGGGTTCTTGAGACTTTAATTTGGGGCTTTTGTGTTTTGAGCATGATTTCTTCAAATTGATGGTTTGAGCATGCTTATATTATGTTAACTTAGAGTTGTGCATGATTAGATTTGAGATAAATCGATTGGATCAAAAATTATAAGATCTTAGCTTGGCCGTGAACCTCTAGCAGTGGACTGCTCATTTTGAATTTTTTTTACAACATTGGATGTGTTTAAATGCATGATAAAATGTTGATTGTTGGTTGATTAGATTGGAATAAAAGTCAATAATGATTATGTTAAATTCAAAGAGCATAATGAGCATGGAATGATATGTTTTACTTCAATTTGTGTTGAGCATAAATTGATTGTTTAAGCATGGTTAATTATTTAATTGGTGTTTTGGAAATATTAATTTTGATGAATTAATCATGGCTAATACACTTTAATTATAATAATTTTGATATTTGGAATATTAAAATTATAATAATTAGCCTTTAAATTTTAATTGGGCTAAAAGTGTGTATTTAGGCTTAATGGGCTTGGTTAGATCAAGTTTGGTTTTGGACTTTTGGATTGGATCTAATTGGGCCCAAAACCAATTCCATAAAGTCCAAATACATCACTTGGGCCTTTAAAGAATTGAATTGGGCCTAATGGGCATAAATTGATTTGTTGGCAATATGGTGATTATTATTGGGCCTTGGCATATTGGGTTTGATCCATTATGGCCAAAGCCCATGCCTTAAGAATCAATTAACCCATTGGACTTTAATTAAAATGGCATTGGATGTTATTGGGCCTTTGAGACCAATCAAGATTGGATTTGGAATCCAAGTCTTTAAAGCATATAGTTAAGTTTAAATGTTTAATTTAGAATTAAATTGGAATTAGTATTGAATACAAATAAATTAGATTTAAAGTTATAGTTCGATATAATTCAATAATACGTACTTAAAGTATTCATTCTTAAACGAGTTGGACTCGAGCAAATCAAATCGTTGTCTGAACATTGGCTGGTCATTAATTCAAAGATTAATTAATTGGATTAGATTGATTGAATAACATGCTTAGTGTGAATACTTGAATGAGTTGTATGAATACTGTATATCAGATGGATATTAGAAGTGTGAGGGCAATTTTGGAAATTGTTGTAATAATTTTAGAATTTCTTAATTGACCTGCGTGTCCAGCCTATTATCTCTTTATTCTTTGTAATTCTCTTCTCACCAATTCCCCTCAATGTTATGAGGTTTCTTTGATGTATTATGTAATTGGGTAGAAGATAGAATAGTGCTAGCCGGGAAGAGAAAAGTGAGTGATTTGTTTTAGGAACAATTTGTGAGATATCCATCTGCATATCATTATTAATTTATTTGTCATGCCTTATTATGCTTTTAGAATGCAAGCTTAAGGGTGTATGATGAGACCTAATCAAAGATAATTAATTGGCTGCCAATTATGCGAAAAACCCTTAATAAATATTAAGCGTTTTCCTTCCATTGAGTGATTCATTCTCAAGATCCAGGATTGGCATTGGTTTGTTGGCCAAAGTCAAGACCTTTATCCATCGAGGATGTGTTTGAATCATGAAGGCTTTGTTCCATATCGCATGTCTTGGGCAAGTTGTGATTTGTTGACCAAAGTCAAGATCACTTCTTGTTCATCGACATCGATTACGAAGCTTTCCAAAGTCAATGGGTCCCGCTTAACTGGAATCATTAAGGTTGTTGAGCCAAATCCAAGGCTTGGTTGATTCAAAAGAAAAAGGTTAGGAAAATATATTAGATATATTGGCAGATATATTATATATATGTTTCGGACTTGGAGGTCCACCTACTGGTTCTAGAAATTGGATAAGATCCAATTGATCTTAGAGATCTACCTAGTTAAATATCATACAGCTTGTTGGCCAAAGTCAAAATTGTGTTTTATTTAACGGGATCCTAGCCCACTAGGAAACCAGGTTTCCCGAGTACTCATCAGAGGTTTAGGGGCTTGCCGAAAATTAGTGGGAGAGGAGTATTAAATTTGCGATTTTTTTAGATACTTGCCAATACGCGCTCATTTCAATTTTCATCATTATTTATTAATAAATATATTAGTTGGACTAATATTCAATTGTTGTTTTAATTAAACAGTTGGACTGTATTCAAACTACTTCATTTATAGTTGATTATATAATTGGATTATAGTAATCAATATATTTGAATTTTACCAATCATTTGTAGTTGATTATATAATTGGATTATAGTAATCAATATATATTTGAATTTAAAATTGTAATTAGTTATATAGTTAAAGTATATTAATCATTACATTAGATTGTACCTGAAATTGTTGATTGGATAGTTGGACTATAGCAATCAAGATAACTGAAAGATTAGCGTCAAAGAACATAATCCTATGTGAAAATTTCTTTAACGACATAATTTTCTAAAATGGAAAACGAATCTCAGGATAGTCCTGGGAGTTGAGAAGTTACTCTATTTGATCGAGCGACCTTTCGCGCCTAAGCCTGGAGTTGAGCAAATTATGGAGCATGAGCTTTGGAAGACTCATCGTGATAAAAACTTTAGTGCTCAATCCGTTATGCTTGCCACAAAGACTCCTAATTTTCTTCGTCAAAACTAAGGATTATATCCTTATACTATGATGTTGAAAATAAAAGGATCTTCATAGATCTATTCTTAGATCTTAGAAATATTAATTGCAATAGATAACTCTTGGAGAGTTAATGGCTATGCTCAAGGAGACAGAGCCAGAGTTTGCAAAACAGTAAGGAGCGTAAGGCGCATCTTACTTCAACATCCCAGAAGATCAAGGCTTGGCCGAAAACTTCTAGGGATATGAAGAAAAGGGTAAGGTAAAATTCATCACAGTCTTCTAGGAAGACAAAGGACATATCCCAAGATGTCTACCTAAACTGTGGCAAAAGGGGTCATTAGAAGCATGACTACCATATGGACAAGGCAGACATGAAGGAAGTGAAGACGGGCAAGGCTCTGACTTCAGGTATGTTTGTCATAAACATGTCCACTACTGGTTTTAAAATTGGATTTTAGATACTGGATGTGGTACATAAATATATGTACTGATGTGCGGGATCTGTTGAGTAGCAGTATACTGACTTCAGGTGAGATTGACCTGCGAATCAGAAACGGGACGAGAGTCGTTGTTTTGGCTGTGGGAACCTAAGTTTTGGAACTGCCATTTGGGCATGTAATTAAATTAGGAAACTGTTACAATGTACCTAGTTTGACTAGGAACATTATCTCCATATCTAGTTTAACCGTTGCGGGTATGCCTTTATATTCTAGAACACTAAGTGTTTTGTTTATAAAAATGATATTGAGATTAACACATTAGATGTGAATAACAGTGTTTATATTTTGAATATAAATGAATCTCAAACATATAATATGACAAACAAATAGCTCAAACTGAATTAATCAGATGAGACTTATTTGTGTCATTGTTACCTGGGACCCATTAACAAGACTCGTATATCCACACTCTCGAAGAGTGGATACTAGGACAGATTTGATTTAATTTAAATGATGTCAATGAATCTAGTTTATTAGGCAAAATGCCTAAAACACATTTTACTTGGTAAAAGTGCAAATGCCATCGATCTGTTAGCACTCCTTCATAGTGACGTATGTGGGCCCATATCTAGCTAGGCTGGAGGTGCATATGAATACTTAGTAACCTTTATGGATATGGCATCATGTTACGATTATGTGTATCTTATGAAACACAAGTCAAAAAATTTTAAGTAATTAAAATAGTTTCGACACAAAGTAAGAAAACATACCGGTAAAAGTATTAAAAACATTACGGTCGGACCATAGTGTAAAATAATTAAATATATAAGCTTCAATATTACTTGAAAGAGTGTGGTATTCTTTCACAGTGGACTCCTCCCGGGACACCTCAATTTGACGGTGTGTTCGAACAATGAGACCGAACTTTATTGGATATAGTAAGATTGATGATGAGTCGCTCTGAGCTACCAATTTCTTCTAAGGATACGCATTAAACAGTGCAATGTTTATTTTGAATAAGGTTCCATAAAAATCTGTTAGACAGACTTCATAATAGTTATGAACAGGAAAGAAATCGGGTTTCACATTCCTTAAGATTTGGGAATGCTGGGCATACAGTAAATGTTTGGATAATACCAAACTAGAACCCAAATTGGATAAGTGCCTATTTGTAATTGGTTATCCTAAGGAAACTAAAGTATAGTACTTGTACAACTCAAAAGAGAACAATGTAATTGTTGCTCTCCATGCGATATTTCCTAAGAGGAATACCTAAATGCAGTGGAAAGTGGGAGGAAAGTAAAACTCGATGAAAATTGGAGTAATACTATTCCAGGCACTGAATCCTCACAGAACACCAACAGTTCATCAAAGATGAAATTGTACCAATAATCTTTGAATACACAAGAGCCGCGTAGGTCGAAGAGTGTCAGAAAACAACCTAGGAGGTATGAGTTTCTGATCTCACCTCATAAAAATGTCAATCTTATTGAGGAAGACGAACCGACTACATATGAGGAAGTGATACAAGATATCAACTCCCTCTTATGGTAAAGTGCCATGAAGTCCGAAATGGATTCCATCTATACCAACTATGTTTGGATACTGGTTCATGTACCAGAAGGCATTGTGCCTATTGGTACTATATGAGTCTTCATGGAAGACATACATGGATGGCAACATACAAATATACACAACTAGGCTTGTACAGAAAGGGTTTTATCAACGACATAGTGTCGACTATGACGAAACTTTTTCACTTGTTGCCATGATTAAATCCATTTGGATAATGCTTGCTAATGCTGCATGTTTCATTTTTGAAATATGGCAGCTGAACGCCAAAATCGCTTTCCTTAACGGAAACCTTTTGGAGGATGTTTACATCATCCTGACGATTTTATCGTTCCAGAACATGCAAACAAGGTTTGTAAGATAAATCAATCCATTTATGGATTAAAGCAAGCATTGTGTTCTTGGAACCAGTATTTTGATGTAATCATAATAGTATATGATCTAATTCAAAATGAAGATGATTCTTATGTTTGTAAGAAGGTTAGTGGGAGCGCACTGACAATGATTGTCCTATATAAAGATGATATTTTATTTCTTGGAAATAACATTCCCATAATATAATCGGTGAGAGCTTGGCTTTCATTAAATTCTCCAAGGAATACCTGGGAGAAGAAGGCTTCATTCTAGGAATAAAGCTCTAATGGGATAGATCTAGAAAGCTGCTGACACTCTCTCAGTGTTCGTACATTTTGAAATGTATGTGACCTGGTATCTCATATGCTTTGAGCATATGTAGACGCTATAAGGCAAATCCAAGTGATAGTCACTGGATTGATGTTAAGAACATCCTTAAGTATCTTAAATGAAATAATGCTGCTTTCTTAAGTTATGGAGAATGAAACTTGAAGTAACTAGGTTCACCGTTGCAAGTTTCCAAACCGAGAAAGACGACTTTAAGTCGCAATAAGGGTACTATATAACTAGAAATCTTCCAAGCAAGATACTGTTGCCAAATAAATAATAAAAGTTGAACATTGCTGCAGCTGAGGAAGCAAAAGAAGAATTTTAGATCTATTAAAATTCCTAATTGGATTAGGTATAGTTAAGTTCACAGCTGAGCTAGGCTACAGCACCGGCTAAAGAATCACGGTCTCATCAATGATCCAAGTATATACTTTGACTATTTCATCTGATTCATCAGATCATAAATCGTGGCGATGTGATGATCGAATAGATCGCATCAGATGATAACCTTGCAAATCCGCTGACAAAATCTATTTCTCAGCAGAATTTTGAGCGACATGTACATAGTTTAGGGGTAAGACACTTGAGTGATTGGCTATAGGCCAAGTGGGAGATTGTTGGACAATTATGACCCATAGCATCACTATTTATACAGAACATGATGTTGTTGTAAAAATAAACTATGTGACCAAGGAAAATGCTCTTTTATCATTTGTAATTAGATTACTTGAATATATAAAAGATAAAAGTCCTTATGATTAGTTCCAGATTATAAGATATGAGACAGTATCAATCCACTAAGGTTTAATCATTAAATATCCCTAGTCGTAGTATTATTGAGATTGTACATCGATAATGTGGAATATACAAGTATTGCACTTGTGCGTGTTGTGGGAGCATAACGACATAGTTCTCATATATTTAAGTATTGGATACTTATGCAAGTGTGATAGAAGGTTGTTTTTACCGATAGTACGGGAACAGCTTAGCTCCGGATAGACCCCACAAAATCCCATTGGTTGAATGACAATGTGTCTATGGGAATTCAATTCAGGGTAGGTGTATTTGGTCTTAACATGAGACTTGCATCGCTAATACTTGCGACAATCATTACGCTTTAGTTTTAGTCATCCGGGACTTTAACAGGTTATGTGTACGCCTCTTATGAGCTTATTGAGAATCGTAGAGTATTGGGTGTGATGTCAAGATGGAAGTATCACTTCAGTCATATGAAGATGATGATCACACAGGGATACAGAACTGGTACTCTAATATTTTGCAACCATCGGGATATTCTGACAATGTCATGATTATCCGATTAAAGAGACTAGTTGCTTGTGATCCGATATATGCTTCGTATAGGGCATACACTACTCCAGCCCTAAACCTTGCATGTGACATCTGAATCATATGTTTACCAAACATCTTCGCTTCGGATAGACCCCTCGGAATCCCATTTGTAGTATGACTATATTTCTATGGGAATCTGATTCAGGGTAGGTGTATTTGTTCTTAACCTGAGACTTGCATCGCTAATACTTGCGACAATCATTACGCTTTAGTTTTGGTCGTTCGGGACTTTAACAGGTTCTGTGTATGTCTCTTCTGGGCTTATTGAGAATTATAGAGTATTGGGTGTGATGTCAAGATGGTAGTATCACTTCAGTTAAATGAAGATGATGATCACGCAGGGATACAGAACTGGTACTCTAATATGTTACAACCTTCAGGATAATGTGACAACGTCATGATTATCCGATTAAAGAGACTAGTTGCTTGTGATCCGATATATGCTTCGTAAGAGGCAGACACTACTCCAGCCCCAGACCTAACAAGTGACATCCGATACTGGATCACAATAAGAAATACTACGTATACTATGCCTGGAAAAAGATTATATATTCCTTAAAGAATTTTTCTAGAGAATTCGGTAGGCACGGTGCGTTGCTAGAAGCCAACCATGTCCTGTAAATCGGTAAGCATGTGGTACGAGGTACGTATTTAATTAGATAGTCCGATAATCGAATTTACTACCAACATATCCAGGGGTCTCTTGGGTCGCTTCCTAAAGATTCACCGATGACAGTTGACTCGATTAGTAGAATTAACCTAGGATTAATTAAGAGAGAGAAAATTAATTTGGGATTAATTGAGGTATTATTTAATCTGGGATTAAATATGTTCGGAAGAGAGAGAATACGATTAATTTGAAATTAATCGGTAAAATAAATTTAATAGTTAAATTGGACTTTTTCTATTTAATTTATTTATATTGGCTAAAATTAATATATCAGATATGTTAATTGGAATTAGATTTCAATACGAATTTAAAGTCAGACTTTAATACGAGCGAACAGATTAATTTAGAATTAATTCGTAAACGGCATTCGTAATTGATTTGCGAGGCATCGTTATTTAATTAAATTAGATTTAATTATTTAACGACGAAAATTCATTTAGTCAGATTAAATGGATCAAAGTCGCGGCAAATATTTATAGAGACCTTTTGAATTTTGAATTCAAAGAGGTGGGGCCCACTAAACATGTGTGAAGTGGTGGTCGAGAGAGTGGTTGGCATTTATGCCAAAACCACTTGTTTTTCAACCATATGGTTTTGGTTTTTGGAAAACCAAGACCCAACTACCAAGTTTGGGTGAAAAGGGTAAAACCCTTTACCAAATCTAATTCTCTTCTTCCAACACAAGTCACACAAGCCAAACACTCCCAAGAACCCTAGTTTAGGCGTGAACCTCCTATCCATTTCTCTTTGATTTTGTTTTAAAATCAAACAAAGCTAGCACTAAATGAGTTAACAAAGGTGATAAGGAAACTCATCCTAGAGTTGGAATCAACAAACAAAGCTTGGAGCTTTAAAGAACAGAACACAAAATTTTGAAGTTCAAATTCGATCATTGTAAGTCATTCCGCACCTTTTAATGATCTCATTCACACATATTCTTGCTTAATAGATCATTGGCATGTTCTAGGAACACTAACAATTCTCTTCTCTCCAATTCCCCTCAATGTAAATGAGGTTTCTTTATTGTATTATGTAATTGGGTAGAAGTTAGAATAGTGCAAGCCGGGGAGAGGAAATGAAGTGATTTGTTCTAGCAATAATTTATGAGATATCCATCGGTATATCATTATTAATTTATTTATTGCATCTTATTATGTTTTAGAATTCATGCTTAAGGGTGTATGATGAGACCTAATCAAAGATAATTAATTGGTTGCCAATTACGCGAAAAACCCTCAACAAATATTAAGCGTTTGCCTTCCATTCAGTGATTCATTCTCAAGATCCAAGATTGACATTGGTTTGTTGGCCAAAGTCAATACCTTTTTCCATCGCAGATTTGTTAGAATCATGAAGGCTTTGTTCCATATCGTATGTCCTGGCCAAGTTGTGATTTGTTGGCCAAAGTCAAGATCACTTCTTGTTCATCGACATCGATTACGAAGCTTTCCAAAGTCAATGGGTCTCGTTTAACTGAAATCATTAAGCTTGTTGAGCCAAAGCCAAGGCTTAGTTGATTCAGAAGAAAAGTTTAGGAAAATATATTGGATATGTTGGCATATATATTGTATATATGTTTCAGACTTGGAGGTCCACCTACCAGATCTATGAATTGTATGAGATCCAATTGATCTTAGAGATCTACCTAGTTAGATATCATATAACTTATTGGCCAAAGTCAAAGTTATGTGTTATTTAACGGGATACTAGCCCGTTAGGAAAATAGGTTTCTCGTGTACTCAACAGAGGATTAGAGGCTCGCCAAAAAATAGTGGGAGGCCAATATGAATTTGCAATTTCGTTCAAATACTTGGCATTATGAGCTTTCAAATTATTTCATCAATTATTTATATGTATTAGTTGGACTAATATTTTATTTTTCTTGTAACAGTTAGACTGTACCTATACATCGTTAATTGAATAGTTTGACTATTGCAATTAAGATGGTCGGAAAGTTGAATGTTAGGGACATCATCATGGGCAAAAATGTCTTTATTGGTTCAAACTTTCTAGACTGGGATATGAACCTCACGATTATCCTAAGGGTCGAGAAGGTACTCTACACCATAGAGAGACCTCTTGGGCTTAAACCCAGAAATGAGCAGCTGCTTGAGATTGAGTTTTGCAAAACTCATAGCGATGACAACTCAACTGCTCAATCCATCATGCTCGCTGCGATGACCCCTCAATTTCGGTGTCAGAATAAGGGAATGGATCTCTATAGTATGATGTTGAAATTGAAGGACCTTCACCGATCTAACCTTAGATCACAGAAGTAAGAATTACAGAAGAAGCTCTTTCGCGCTCGCATGTCAGAGGGTACATCTGTTGAGCACAATGTGCCACAAATGATTGCTGACATCGAACAACTAGGATAGCTAGGCATAGTCTTCGAGGCTGAGACTTCAATAGATTTGATCTTACAGTCTTTTCCTGACAGGTGGAGCGGGTTCATCATGAACTACAACATGTTGAACCACGAAGAAACTCTTGGAAAGTTGATGGCTATGCTTAAAGAAGCAGAGAAATAGCTAATGAAGGGTAAAAAGTGTGAACATCTCAGTCTCCGAGGGCTTGGCCCAAGGCGACTGGAGGTTGTAAAGAAGAAGAAGAAGAAGGGCAAGGCCAAATCGTCAAAGTCTTCTAGGAAGGCAAATGAAAAATCCCAAGATGTATGCCTGCAGTGTGGCAAACGGGGTCATTGGAAGCGTGACTGCCGTGAGTACAAAGCGCACAGGAAGGAAATCAAAGCGGGCAAAACATTGGCTTCATGTATATTTTTTTATAGAAATAAACATAGCTACTTCTAGTTTTAAAAATTGGATTTTTGATTCTAGTTATGGTACACATATATGTACTGATGTGCAGAATCTACAGATTAGCAGAAGACTGGCCTCGGGGGAGATTGATCTACGCGTTGGAAATGGGACTCGAGTCACCATTTTAGCATTTGGGACTTATATTTTGGAACTACCCTCGGGGCATGTACTTAATCTTTCAGACTATTTTTATGTTCCTAGTTTGACGAGGAATATTATATCTGTATATTTCTTCTCCCAATGTGGGCATACTTTTGTATTTAGAAACATTGTGTGTTATATGTATAAAAATGATATAGAGATATGCAGTACTGATGTGAATAATGGTCTTTATCTTTTGAATATAAATCAATCTCAAACATATAATGTAACAAACAAAATGCTTAAACTAAGTAAGAAAGATGAAACTTATATGTGGCATTATCGTCTGGGACACATTAATAAGCCTCGCATATCCACACTTTCGAAGAGTGGGTACTTGGATGGTTTGATCCAAATTCATATGACGTCTGTGAATCTTGTTTATTAGGTAAAATGCTTAAAACACCTTTTAGCGGTAAAGGTGAACGTGCCACCGAACTATTTGCCTTTGTTCAAGTGATGTTTCTGGGCCTATATCTAGCCAGGTTAGAGGTGGATATGAATACTTCGTAACCTTTACGAATGATGCATCGTGTTATGGTTAAGTGTATCTATTGAGACACATGTCGGAAACATTTGAGAAATTCAAAGAGTTTCGACACGAAATAGAAAAACAGACTAATTTAGTGAAATACATTCAATCGGGCATACGAGGTCCCAAATAATCATGGATTGTTCGATTATATAGACTAGTTACGAGAGATCTGATACGTGCTTCGTATGGGCACAATTCCAGCCGCAGGCTTAGCATGTGACATCCGATACTAGATCATAATACGCAATCCTATATATGCTACATCTGACAAAGATTATATATTCCTGAAATGAATATTTCTGGAGAATTGGGTAGGCATGGTACTTTGTTAGAAGCCAACCATGTCTTGTAAATCGGTATGAATGTGGTACCGGGTACGCACGTATTCGGATAGTCCGATGACCATATTTACTGCCAACATATCCAAAGATCTATTGGGTCGCTTCTCGAATATTCACCGATGAGATTTGATTCGAACATAGTTAATCTGGGAATAATTATGAGAGAGAGGGAAAATTAATCTGGGATTAATCACAACAAGAATTAATCTGGGATTAATTATCAGAGAAAAAATTAATCTGGATTAATTGCGTCAAGAATTTATCTGGGATTAAATTCGTCGAGAAGAGAGAACGCGATTAATTTGGAATTAATCGGCAAAATAAATTTAATGGTGAAATTAGATTTTACTATTTAATTTGTTTAATTGGGCTAAAATAATATATTAGATATATTAAATGAAATCGGATTTCAAAGCGGAATTAAAATTGGATTTTAATTCAAGCGAACAAATTAACTTAGTATTAATTCGTAAGCGACTTATATAATAATATTACGAGGCATGATTATTTAATTAAATTGGATTTAATTAAGTCGTAATGGTAAATTTGTTTAATTCAGAATTAAGCGAACTCGAGCCCAAGCGAGGTTGCGTGTTGGATTAGCCTACTTAAATTTGGAATTTAATAAGTGGTGGGACCCACTTCACTTACATCATCAAGTTAGACTAATGCTGGAAGTTGGTATTGGCAAGTTTTTGGTTGAGTGAAAGGCTTGGTTTACTTGTATTTCACTCTAACCAAAACCAACATACCACTTGGCTATTTAACAAATGAATTTTGGAAATTTGTGTGTGTGGTTACTATTCACAACAACACAAAAATTTCTCTCTTTCCTTCACTGCAGTGGGCATGAACTTTCTCCTCCTTCTTCTTGAGTTTTGTTGCAAAACCAAGTGAGCAAGCACTCAAAGGGATCAAATGAGTTGATAAGGAAACTAACCCATGAGTTTGGAATTCATTTCAAAGGCTTGGAAGCTTCAACAACAAAGAAAAAGTCTTGAACTTCATCAAATTGGATTTTAAATACTTAGTGTGATACATAAATATGTACTGTTGTGCAGAATCTACTTTAAGCAGGATACTGACTTCAGATGAGATTACTCTGCGAATTGAAAACGGGACGATAGTCGCTGTTTTAACCGTAGATACATAACTTTAGGAATTACCCTCGGGTATGTACTTAAATTAGGGAACTGTTATAATATAATTAGTTTGACTAGAATATTATCTTTATATCAATGTATAACCCGCTGCGGGTGTACCTTTATATTCTATAACACTAAAGTGTTTTATTATATAAAGATGATATTGAGATAAACACATTAGATGTGAATAACAGAATTTATATTTTGAATATAAATAAAATCTCAAATGTATATAATGACGAACAAATAGCTCAAATTGATTTAATCAGTTAAGAAACTAATTGTGGCATTGTTGTCTGGGACACAATCAAACAAGACTCGTATATCCACACTTTCGAAGAGTGGGTACTTGGACTGTTTTGATTCTATTCAAATAAAGTCTACGAATCTAGTTTATTAAGCAAAGTGCTTAAAACACCTTTACTCGGTAAAAGTGAAAATGCCACCGATTTGTTAGCCCTAGTTCATAGTGAAGCAAGTGGCCACATGTCTAGCTAGGCTAGAGGTGGATATGAATATTACGTGACCTATACGGATGTAGCATCGCGTAATGGTTATGTGTTTCTTTTGAAGCCACAAATCGGAAACTTTTATAGTTTCGACACGAAATAGACAAACAGATCGGCTAAAGTATTAAACCGTCACGGTAAAACCGTAATGAAAATACTTAAACAGTAAGTTTCTCGTATACTTGAAAGAGTATAGTAATCTTTCAATGAGGACTCCTCCCGGAACACGTCAGTTTGACGGTGTGTCCGAAAAGGATTAACCAAAATTTTGTTGGACAAAATAAAGTTAATCACGAGTCGCCCTGAGCTACCATTTCCTTCAATGGATAAGCTTTAAACAGTGCAAGAACTTATTTTGAATAAGGTTCCATAATAATCTGTTTGACAGATATCATATTAGATATGAACGAAAAGAAACCGGGTTTCTCATTCCTGACCATTTGAGTATGCTTGACATATGTTTGGATGATACCATACTAAAGCCCAAAATATGATAAGTGCCAATTGTAGGTCATCCTAGGGATACCATAAGTGTTGTACTTATATACCTCACATGAGAACAATTAGCTTGTTGCTCACCATGCGGTTTTCCTAAGAGGAATACCGATATGCAGTGGTAAGTGAGAGGATAGTATAACTCGATGAAAATCGGAGTAATACTGTTCAAGGCACTGAATCTTAATGGAACATATATAGTTCATCAAGGATGAAACTATACCATTAATCTTCGAATACACGAGAACTAAGGAAGTGATACGAGGTATCGACTCCCTATTATGACAAAGTGTCATGAATTCAAAATGGATTCCATGTATACCAACAAGTTTGGAGACTAGTTGATGTACCACAAGGCATTGTGCCTATTGGTACTTTATAAGTCTTCAAGGAAGACGTACATGGATGGCAACATACCAACGTATAAAGCTAGGCTTTTAACGGAAAGGTATCGTTATCAACATTGTGTTGATTACGATTCAACCTTTTACTTATTGCCACGGTAAATCCATTTGGATAATGCTTGCTGATGCGAGCATGAGTTCTTAGAATTATCGTTTTGATGTAATCATAATGGTGTATGATTTAATTCAAAATAAAATGATTCTTGTGTAAATAAGAGGGTTAGTGGGAGCGCACTGACAGTGGTTGTCCTATAAAATAATGATAATATGTCATTTCTTGGAAATGATATTCCCATAAAATAAATATCGGTGAAAGCTTAGCTTTCGAAATACTCTCCGTGGAACCGTACATTGAAAAATGTACAAGACCTGATGTATCATATGCTTTGAGCATATGGATTCACAAACATGCTAATCCGAGTGATAGTCACTGGATTGATGTTAGAAACATCTGTTAGTATCTTAGAGAACTAAGGATGCTGTCTTAGTCTATGGAGAAGGAGAACTTGAAGTGACTGGGATCACTGTAGCAAGTTTCCTATAACCGATAAAGACGACTAGAAGTCGCAAACGGTACTATACAGTTTGAATAACGATGCAGTAAGCTGGAGATCTTCCAAGCAAGATACTGTTACCGAATAAACAACAAATGCGGGTTACTTGCAGCAGCTGAGGCAGCAATAGAAGTCATTTGGGTCGATACATATCTAATTAGGGCTAAAGAATTAATGGTCTCATCAACGATCCAGATACATACTTACATGTTCATCTGATTCGTTCGGATCATTCATAGTGGCGATGTGATGATCGAATAAATCGCATCAAGATGATATTCATGCAAATCCGCTGACGAAAGATTTTCTCAGCAGTTTGAGCCAACCATACATAGTTCGGGTGTTAGACACTCGAGTGACTGGCTATAGGCCAAGTGGGAGATTGTTGGACAATTATGACCCATAGCGTCACTATTTGTACAGATCACGGTGTTGTTGTACAAATTAACTATGTAACATAGGAGATTGCACTCGTATCATTTGTGATTAGATCACCTAGATATATAAATGATAAGATGTCCCTATGATTTGTTCCTGGATGGAGAATGATATGAGACAGTATCAGTCAATGAAGGATAAATCATTAAACATCCCTAGTCAGAGCATTATCGAGATTGGACATTGATGAATGCGTAAAAGACTAGTATTA
Source organism: Zanthoxylum bungeanum (assembly GCA_019454045.1). Classification (NCBI taxonomy): domain Eukaryota; kingdom Viridiplantae; phylum Streptophyta; class Magnoliopsida; order Sapindales; family Rutaceae; genus Zanthoxylum; species Zanthoxylum bungeanum. The sequence continues at coordinate 69,480 of SKCR01020746.1, read as the reverse complement.
CACTTGTGCGCGTTTGTGAGAGCACAACGGCATAGTTCTCATATATTTGGGTATTGGATACTCATGCAAGTGTAATAGGAGGTTGTGTTTCACCGATGGTACGGGAAACAGCTTCGCTCTGGATTAGACCCCCTCGAAATTCCATTGGTAGTATGACTACGTGTCTATGGAAGTTCGAAATCAGGGTAGGTGTATTTGGTCTTAACTTGAGACTTGCACCGCTAATACTTGCGACAATCAATATACTTTGGTTGCGGTCGTCCAGGGCTTTAACCGGTTCTGTGCACGGCAATATTGGGTATATTGAGAATCGTAGTGTGTTGGGTGTGATGTCAAGACGGAAGTGTCACTCCAGTCATATGGAGTTGATGATCACACAGGGATACAGAACTCGTTCTCTATATAAGGTTGCAACCGTCGGGATAATATGACTTGGTCATGATTATCCGATTTTAAAGAGACTAGTTGCTTGTTATCCGATATATGCTTCGTACGGGGCAGACACTCTACCAGCCCTCGACCTTGCATGTGATCATCCGATACTGGACAAAAATACGCAATACTACGGTATACTACGCTTGATATAGATCCTTATTCCTGTAAGGATATTTCCGGAGAATTGGGTAGGCATGGTGCTTTGCTAGAAGCCAACCTTGTCTTGTAAATCGGTAAAACGTAGTACTTTGTACTTACGTGTTCGGATAGTCCGACGACCGATTTGAGTGCCAACATATCCGGGGATCTCATGGGTCACTTCCCAAAGATTCACCGATGATGTATGACTCGCACTTATATTAATCTGGGATTAATTAGATGAGAGAGAAAATTAATCTGGGATTAATTGCGTAGATATTTTATCTAGGATAAAATATCGATTAAAGAGAGAGAAACATTAATTTGGAATTAATCGAGGAATTAATATATTTGATATATTAAACGAAATTGGATTTCGACGCGGAATTAAAATTAGATTTTAATTCGGGCGAACGAATTAATTTAGAATTAATTCGTTAGGGATGTGAATAGTGATTTCGCTAGGCGTAATCATTTAATTACGACGCAACAGAAAATTCGTTAATTTGGAATTAGCAACCCGAGCCCGAGATTATTTATGAGCGTATTCGTATTTGGAATTCGAGTGCGGCACGTCAAATCAAGCGTCAAGTCGCTAGTCGCATCTAGCGTCACATCAAGCGTCAAATCGTGTCACTTTGAGTGATGTGACAATTGATTGGATTGATTGATTGATGTGACAATTGATTGGATTAATAAAGTGATGTGATGTATCTTGATGTGTAAAGGTGATGTGTGTGGTTGGGAATTAAACCCAAATGTGTGTGAAATGAATTTCAAATGAAATTCAAGTGCATTTGATGTATAAAGTAACACCAAAAACGAAATGCACACTTCACCCAAGTTTCCCTCATCTCTCTCCTCTTCTTCCTTCTCTCTATCACACGCCATTTTATCTTTCTCAAAGGCAGTGAACTGCCGAATTTTACAAAAGAAAATGGGGGAAGCAAGTGTGTTTTGTGGCAAAACAAGAGTGCTAGCACACTCCGGGATCATGCCAAGGGTTATAAGGGAAGTATACCCATGAGCCGGGAAGCCAAATGATGAAACTTGGAGCTTCAAATCTTGAAGACAATGGGCGAAATTCACTATTCACAGCAGCCCACTGCTTTGCAAAAGTGTGCAGAATTTGATTTTTTGTTGCCCAAATCGTCGCTCAACCGCTCGATGTAAGTATTCCGCACTTCCGTCGTTGTATTCACTTATGATTCATGCTTGAGTTTTGATCTTGGGACCTTTAAAAACTCCAACACTATATAGTTTGAAAAATAGAATAGTGAGCTGGAAATCTTCCAAGCAAGATACTGTTGTCGAATAAACAACAAAAGCAGAATATTACTGCAGCTGAGACAGCAATAGAAGCATTTTGGATCTATAATATTCCTAATTAGATTAGGTGTAGTTCCGTTAGCAGCTGAGCTAGGCTACAGCATAGGCTAAGGAACCGCGGTCTCATCAATGATCCAAGTATGTACTTCAACTATTACATCTGATTCGTAAGATCATACATCGTGGTGATGTGATGATCGAATAAATCGCATCATATGATAACCTTCCAAATCCGCTGACGAAAGCTGTTTCTCAGCAGAAGTTTGAGCGACTCGTACATAGTTCAGGTATAGGACACTTGAGTGATTGGTTATAGGCCAAATGGGAGATTGTTGGACAATTATGACCCATAGCATCACTATTTGTACAAAACATTGTGTTGTTGTACAAATCAACTATGTGACAAAAGAAAATTTCTCTTTTATCATTTGAAATTGGATTACCGGGATATATAAATGATAAAAGTCCATATGATTGTACCAAATTAATAAGATATGAGACATTAATAATCCACGTAAGATTTAATCATTAAATATCCCTAGTCGTAGTATTATTGAGGCTGTACATCGATAATGTAGAATAGGCTAGTATTACACTTGTGAGTGTTATAGAAGCGTACCGGCATAGTTCTCGTATATTTGGGTATTAGATAAATATGAGGTTCTGTTTACCGATGGTATGGAAATAGCTTCACTCTGGATAGACCCCTCGGAATCCCATTGGTAATATGACTACGTGTCTATGGGAGTCCGAATCAGGGTAGGTGTATTTGGTCTTAAGCTTAGACTTGCATCGCTACTACTTGTGACAATCAGTATACTTTGATTTTGGTCATCCGGGGCTTTAACATGTTCTATGTACGCCTCTTCTAGGTATACTGAGAATCATAGTGTATTGGGTGTGATGTCAAGATAGAAGTATCACTTCAGTCATATGCAGATGATGATCACACAGGATACGGAACTTGTACACTTGTATGCTGCAGCTATCATGGTAATATGAGAAGGTCATGATTATCCGATTATAGAGACTAGTTACGAGAGATCCGATATGTGCTTCATACGGGGAAGACATAATTCCAGCCCCAGACCTACCATGTGACATCCGATACTGGATCGTAATATGCAATACTACGTATGCTACGCCTGACAAAGATTATATATTCCTGAAAAGAATATTTCTGGACAATTGGGTAGGCACGGTGCTTTGCTAGAAGACAACTATGTCTTGTAAATTGGTACGAATGTGGTACAGGGTACGCACGTATTCAGATAGTCTGATGACAGTATTTACTGCCAAAATATCCAGGGATCTCTTGGGTCGCTTCCCGAAGACTCACCGATGAAGAGAGAAAATATAATCTGGGATTAATCACGACAAGAATTAATCTGGAATTAATTATCAGAGAAAAAATTATTCTGAGATTAATTGCGTCAAGAATTTATCTGGGATTAAATTCGTCGAGCAGAGAGAACGCGATTAATTTGGAATTAATCGGCAAAATAAATATAATGATGAAATTAGATTTTACTATTTAAATTATTTAATTGGGTTAAAATAATATATTAGATATATTAAATGAAATCGGATTTCAAAGCGGAATTAAAATTGATTTTAATTCAAACGAACGAATTAATTTAGAATTAATTCGTAAGCGACTAACATAATAATATTACGAGGTATTATTATTTAATTAAATTGGATTTAATTAAGTCGCAACGGAAAATTTATTTAATTCGAAATTAAGCGAACCCGAGCCCAAGTGAAGTTGCGTGTTGGATTAGCCAACTTAAATTTGGAATTTGATAACTGGTGGGACCCACTTCACTTACATCATAAAGTTAGACTAATGATAAAAGTTGGTATTGGTAAGTTATTGGTTGAGTAAAAGGCTTGGTTTACTTGTATTTCACTCTAACCAAAACCAACACACCACTTGGCTATTTAACAAATGAATTTTGGAAATTTAAGTGTGGTTACTATTCACAACAACACAAAAATTTCTCTCTTTCCTTTACTGCAGTGGGCGTGAACTTCCTCCTTTTTCTTCTTGAGTTTTATTGCAAAACCAAGTGAGCCATCACTCAAAGGGATCAAATGAGGTGATAGGGAAACCAACCAATGAGTTTGGAATTCATTTCAAAGGCTTGGAAGCTTCAAGAACAAAGAAAAAGTCTTAAACTTCATCCGGTCAAAGTGAGTATTTCTGCAACTCTTTTGATTTTATTCACACACATATCACTCTTAGATGATCTTGGATTGTTCTAGGAACAGTAATAATACATACATATACATCATATAAATGCAATTCTTTGTTTTGTTTTCGCAGGATTTGAAGAAGAAAAAAAAGCGGCAAAGACGAGGATCTCCTCAGGAATGAAGCCCAGGGAATAAGAACCTCAACTCAAATCGGAAAAAAGACCCACAACTCAGTTCGGGAACAAGACCCACACTCAAATAGGGAACAAGTCCCATAACTCAAATTGAGAACAAGACCCACAACTCAATTCGGGAACAAGGCCCACAACTCAAATCTGGAACAAGACCCACAACATAAATCGGGAACAAGACCCACAACTCAAATCGGGAACAAGACCTTCAACTCAATTCGGGAACAAGACCCACAACTCTGTTCGGGAACAAGACCTACAACTCAAATCGGGAATAATACCCACAACTCAAATCGGGAACAAGACCATCAACTCAATTCGGAAACAAGACCATCAACTCAATTCGGGAACAAGACCCACAACTCAAATCGGGAATAAAACCTCAACATAATTCGGGAACAAGACCTTCAACTCAATTCGGGAACAAACCCCACTCGGTGGTTCAGGAACAAGACCTAGGGGTCAAAGTGCCTCGCCATCACCTCACATCAGTAATGTTCGGGAATGAACCATCCACCTATCAAGTAACGATTCGGGAATGAACCACCTCTCAAGTAATGGTTCGGGAATGAACCATCCACCTTTCAAAGTAACGGTTTCGGGAATGAACCACCTCACATCAGCTCAGTTCGGTAGTGGATCATAGAGATCGCATCATCTTGTAGGGATGAAACTTGGGGGTCGCAGTACCTCGTCACCAAATCAAATCAGTTTGAAGCATCTCAGAATAGTAGGTATGTTAAGCAACAGCTGGCGAGCCAGGTAAGTAAAAATCCATGCATGACTTTGATAGGATTGTCACTGTCACACACTGTACAAGTCCCATCAAAATGGGGGCGACTGTAGACACTGTATTTTTACATAGAAGCCCGATGATGAGCCTCGTATGGAGGCACTACTTGATAAATTGCATAAGTCACGGGAAACAGACGTTGGAAGGGAAAATTCAAAAATAAGTACATCAGCAGATTTAATTTGTTTGTTTGGTATCAGGTTCGCTCGATGGATCTCCATTTTAAATTTTAGCTTCGGCCTAAAATCCCCATAACCTACGCCAAGCCACACACCCAAGCCCCCCCCCCCCCCACACAAACCACACGCCCAAGCCCATAAAAATCCAAGCCCCATGCCGAAGGCTCATAAAATCCAATCCAAAATATTCAAATCACATTTAGCATATGTCAAAATATAAATAAATCACCTCCCAAATTAAAAATATTCCCCTACAAAAATACACAATATTCTTTCCTTGAATAAAATAAATAATTACATAATTTATTTCCTTATTTTGAAAACCCATGCATAACCCTAACCCTAATGCACTACTATAAAACAAAACAATACAAAACCCTAAAGGCTCTCTCTTCTCTCTGGACGCCTTCCTCTCTATCGCACTCCCTCTCACGTCCAAAAAATAGCAAAGAAACTCATAACTCTTGGACTCTATCTCTCTAAACCAAACAAAAAAACCTAATCTCTCTCTCACATACACTCGACACCATCCAGCCCTCCACGTGAACCAAGGAAAAACAAATCCTAAGATGCTCGGTGATCCAAGAAAAAAGAAAAATAATAAACCAAAAGCATTCGGTTCCTCTCTCATCTCTCTACCTCTCACCTCCCTCTCTCTCTTTACTCACGGATTCAGCAACGACAAAAGAAAACGTGAACCCTAGCTACGACTCTCGCTCTTGTTCAAAACAAACACACAGCCCTTCACACTTTCAATATTCACGGTAAAATCAAATGAACCCTAATAATCATCACATTCTCTTCTCTCCCAACTCAAATAGGCCACGACAACAATAATACATACACTTAAGCCACAAATGAAGTTGTGACCGACCTGTCAACCAATGCAAATCATGAACAATAAAGCTGTGAACCATAGTAATAAGCAACCCCCCAAACCAACAAAAAAAACCTGCTGACCGACTAAACAAAGCCAAAATAACAACCTACTTGATCGATTAAATAGCAACTAAAACAGCCCCTCTGACCACCGAAACACCCCTAAAAATAGTCCAAAAATTCAGAGTGAAACTAGTCCAAAAAATAGTCAAAACTAGTCTAAAACATCACACCAAGAAACAACCCTAAAACAGTCCAAAATAGCAGCAGAAAATATAGAAAACAGCAGCGCAAAACAGTGAAATAATGAAGGAAAATATTGAACCAGTGAACCATAAAAGTGACGGAGCATTAACCCTTCCAATAACGGTGAAAAGCACTTCCGAGAAGCAACTTAAAAGGTAAGATATAAAGGCACCCTTTACTTTTTACCTTTTCAGTTATTTATTGATTGATCACTCACATGCAACATTATGTTTAATGTATTTTCATTTATGTTGAGTTAATGATTTCGTGCTATCTCTTGCAGTATATCGGATGGAAACCCAGAAGTAAATTTTGTAACCGAATCCGAATGGATGGTAGTGCGGTCTGTACTTAGGATACAACTCCATGTACTGCTTGAGAAACTTTCCACCACATGTTTCATTTTGTTATTTAATTTTATGTTCATTCATTGTTTGTGTTTTATTATTCCGTTATTTACCTTTTGTGTGTTATTGCTTTATTTATTTATACATTGTTATCTAGTGCGCATGGGTTAATCATGTTGGATTAAAGGTCCTCCATTTGAGGAAAAAGCCAAAAGGCTACCTTTACCACGATGTTTTGCTGCATCGGACGAAGTATACTCGATTGTATGTGAAATACATTCAATCAGAGAATATGAGGTCCCATATAGATTCGGCATTGGTCGCATCACTTTTATTATTTCGTTATTTACTTTTTACATGTTATTGCTTTATTTATTTATGCAATGCTAATCTAGTGCGCATGGGCTACTTTCGTTAGATTAAAGGTCCTCAATTTGAGGGAAATGCCTAAAGGCAACCTTTACCACAATGTTTTGCCGCACCGGACGAAGTATACTTGATTGAATGTGAAATACATTCAATCGGGTATACGAGATCCCATATAGATGTCGGCCTTGGTCGCATCTCTTTTATTACTCCGTTATTTACTTTCCGCATGTTATTGCTTTATTTATTTATGCATTGTTAATCTAGTGCGCATGGGCTAACTATGTAGGATTAAAGGTCCTTCATTTGATGGAAATGCCTAAAGACTACCTTTACCACGATATTTTATCATGTCAGACGAAGTATACTTGATTGATTGTGTAATACGTTCAATCGGGCATACAAGGTCCCATATGGATGTTGGCCTTGGTCACATCTCTTTTATTATTCTGTTATTTACTTTCTGTATGTTATTCCGTCTGTTTACTTTTGTGTCGTCATTTGGTGCGCATGGGCTAATCGCGTTAGATTAAAGGTCCTTCATTTGAGGGAAATGTCTAAAGGCTGACTTTACCACAATGTTTTGCCACGCCGGGTATACAAGATCCCATATAGACGTTTGCCAAAGCTCTTAGTCACACACTTCTTCTGTTGATCTTGTTATTCACTTTTTTTGGTTGTTATTTTTCATTTTTCACTTCGCATTCATACTGTGTTAATGCTTGAGTGTTGCCTTTCGCGGTATATCAAATGGAAACCCGGACATAAATTCCGTAGCCAAATTCGAATGGACGGTATTGTGGTACGTACTTGGGATACAATTCCACGTACCGTTTGAAAAACACTCGCGCACACGTTTATGTCAATTTAGATACCACTTTCGGAATCTGGTTCGAACGCGTTTTTAAACGCTTCACGTGTTGAGTTTTTCTAAGGTCCCAAGATCAAATCAAAGCATGAAAACATGAGTGAATACACCAACGGAGGTAGCGGAATACTCACATCGATCGGTTGAGTCGATTTGGAGACGATACAAGCCAAGAAACTCACTGCCTTTCACGCCAAACAGCAGCAGTCCACTGCCTCCAATTTCAGAATTTTGGGTTGAAGAACGGAGCTCCAAACTTCGTCCGACGGATCCCGGCTCATGGGTGAACCTCCCTACCACCTTCGCAAGACTCGTATGTGTGCTAGCACATGAATTTTTGCCACAAAAACCCACCCTTGCTTCCCTATGGCTCACGGCATTGGCTTCCAAAACCAGTAACATTTCTTCATTTGGGCGTGAGCTAGAAGAGAGAAATGAGAGAGAAGAGATTTGTGTGTTAAATTGAAATGAAATGCATCAAGTGTATCTTATATACTTTTTGTGAAATTAACTTAATTTCCCTTGCATTTGCATTTCATTTGCCTTGCATTTGCATTTAAAAAGTAAAACAATTTAAAGCAAACACTATTCACATCTACTTTAAGTCATGTCTACTTTATGTCAAGTGTCATGTCTTTTCCATCAATCAATCACTCACATCAATCAATCAAATGTCACATCACTCAAAGTGACGCTTGATTTGACGCTTGATGTGATGAATGACTTGACGTTAGATTTGACGCTTGATGTGACTTGCGTCGCCGCACTCGAATTCGAAATACGAATGCGCTCGCAATCACACTCGGGCTCGGGTTCGCTAATTCCAAATTAACGATTTTTCCATCGCGTCGTAATTAAATGATTACGCCTAGCGAATTCACTATTCACATCGCTAACGAATTAATTCTAAATTAATTCGTTCGCCCGAATTAAAATCTAATTTTAATTCCGCGTCGAAATCTAATTTCGTTTAATATATCGAATATATTAATTTATCGATTAATTCCAAATTAATCATTATCTCTCTCTCGACGATATTTTATCATAGATAAAATATCTCCGTAATTAATCCTAGATTAATTTTCTCTCTCTTCTATATAATCCCAGATTATTCAAGAGTGCGAGTTGTGCGTCATCGGTGGATTATCGGAAGCGACCCATGAGATCTCCGGATTAGTTGGCTATAAACACGGTCATCGGAGTATCCGAATCACGTACGTACCAAGTACTACGTTCTACCGATTTACGAGACAAGGTCAACTCCTAGCAAAGTACCAAGTCTACCCAATTCTCCGGACATATCCTTTTAAGAATATTTAGATCTATATCAAGCGTAGTATACAATCATATTGTGCATATCGGCCCAGTATCGGATAGTCACGTGTTAGGGCTGGGGCTGGATAAGTGTCTGCCCCGTCCGAAACACATATCGGATGTCTGGTAACTAGTCTCTATAATCGGATATTCATGACCTGGTCATAATATCACGATTGGATGCGCATCACTCAAGAGCACTAATACCGTATCCTACGTGACATCATCTCCACTATGACTGGAGTGATACTTCCGTCTCGACATCACACCCAATACTCTACGACTCTCTGATAAACCCAGAAGTGGTAGACACAGAACCGGTCAAAGCCCCCAACCACCAAAACCAAAGTTTATCGATTATCGTTAGTATTAGCGATGCAAGTCTCAGGTTAAGACTATACACACCTACCTTGATTTCGTCCTCCCATAGACACCTATTCATAATACCAATGGGATTCCGAAGGGTCTATCCAGAGCGAAGCTGTTTCCCGTACCATCGGTGAAACACGACCTCCTATCGCACTTGCATAAGTCTCCAACACTTATATATATGAGAACTATGCCGTTGTGCCCTCACAACGCGCACAAGTGCAATACTAGCCTATTCCGCATTATCGATGTCCAGTCTCGATAATACTACGGCTAGGGATATTTAATGATTAATCCTTCGTGGACTGATACTGTCTCATATCATCTCAATCCAGGAACTAATCATAGAGACCTCTCTTCATTTATATATCTATGGTGATCTAATCACAAATGATGAGAGTGCAATTTCCTTGTTACATAGTTAATTTGCTACAACAACACAATGATCTGTGCAAATAGTGACGCTATGGGTCATATTATCCAACAATCTCCCACTTGGCACGTAGCGAGTCACTCAAGTGTTCCAACACTTGAACTATGTAAGGTTCGCTCAAATTGCTGAGGAAAGGTTTTCGTCAGCGGATTTGTTTGATTATCGTCTGACGCGATTTACACGATCATCACATCGCCACGATGTATGATCTGAATGAATCAGATGATATAGAAGTATATATCTGGATCGTGTATGAGACCTTTAATTCCTTAGCCTGTGCTGACGCCTAGTTCAGCTGCTAACAGAACTATATCTAATCTAATTAGATTTATGTTCGATCCAAATGGCTTCTTTTGCTGCCTCAGCTGCAGCAATAATCCGTATTTGTTGTTTATTCGGCAACATTTATCTTGCTCGGAATATTTCCAGCTCACTGTCCCGTAATTCAAACTTTATAGTACCGTAGTATTTAATAGTTTGGAAACTTGCAGTGGTGATCCCAGTCACTTCAAGTTCTCCTTCTCCATAGTTTAAGACAACATCTTTAGTTCTCTAAGATACTAACAGATGTTCTCAATTTCAATTTAGTGACTATCACTAGGATTGACCCGATTGTGACTCCATATGCTCGAAGCGTATGAGACACCAATACAAGTACATTTTAAATGTACGATTTCCCAGAGAGTGTTAACAAACGCCAAATCTATCCTAGTAGATCTTTATTCCTTGAATAAAGGTTGTTACTCCCCAGAATTCTACGGAGAATTTCTATTGAAAGAATATCTATGAAAGCCAAGCTTTCACCAATTGCATTATGGGAATTTCACTGTCAGTGCGCCCTCCCACTAACCTCCTTATATACACAAGAATTATTTCGTTTTGAGTCAAAATCATAAACCATTATGATTATTTCAAAACGACAGTTCCAAGAACCTATGCTTGCATTGATCCAAACATGGATCGAATAACCCGCAAACCTTGTTTGTCGGTTATACAAAATCGTCAGAATGTTAAAACATTCTCCAAAAGGTTTCCTTTTCAGGAAAGCGATTTTGATTTATAACTGACACATTTCATAAATGAAATATACAGTTATTTTCAAGCATTTTCAAAATGGATTTACCATGGCAACAGGTAAAAGGTCGAACCGTTGTTAACACAATGTTGATAACGACACCTTTCTGTCAAAAGCCCAGCTTTGTACGTTGGTATGTTGCCTTTCATGTATGTCTTCCTTGAAGACGTTTAATGTACCAATAGGCACAATGCCTTATGGTATAACAACTAGTATCCAAAACAGTTGTTATACATGGAATCCATTTCGGGTTCATGGCATTTTGCCATAACGGGGAGTCGATACCTCGTATCACTTCCTCAAAACGTAGTCGGATGGTACACCTCCATAAGATTGACATCTTTATGAGGTTAGATCAGAAACCCATACCCTAGGTTGTTTTCTGACTCTATCCGATTTACGAAGTTCTTGTGTATTTGAAGATTAATGGTATAGATTCATCATAGATGAACTATTTGTGTTCCATTAAGGACTTCGTGCCTTGAACAGTGTTACTCCGATTTTCATCGAGTATTACTATCCTCCCACTGACCACTGCATATCGGTATTCCTCTCAGGAAAACCGCATGGTGAGCAACAATTACATTGTTCTCATGTGGGATTTATAAGTACTATACTTAAGGTTTCCCTTAGGATAACCTATATCGGCACTTATCCAATTTGGGTCCTTAGTTTGGTATTATCCAAACGCTATGCCTGGCATACCCAAATTATCAGGAATGAGAAACCCCGTTTCTTTCCTGTTCATATCCTATATGATATCTGTTAAACAGATTTATATGGAACCTTATTCTAAATAAGTATTGCACTGTTAATACATGTCCCATTGAAGGAAATAGTAGCTCAGAGCGACTCGTGACAAACCTTATCATGTCCAACAAAATTTGGTTTTTTGGTTCGGACACACCGTCTAACTGACGTGTCTCGGGATGAGTCCTCATATGAAAGAATACCGTACTCTTTCATGTACGTATGAAACTTACTGCTTAAGTAATTTCCATTACGGTCTAACCGTGGCGGAATAATACTATAGCCGATCTGTTTATTTACTTCGTGTCGAAACTTCAAAAGTTTCTGATCTGTGTTCTTCAAAAGAAACACTAACCATAACGTGATGCCACATCCGTTAAGGTCACGAAATATTCATGTTCACATCTAGCCTAGCTAGATATGGGCCCACTAACTTCACCATGAATAGGGCTAACAGATCGGTGGCCCTTTTACTATTACCAAGTAAATAGTATTTTAGGTATTGTACCTAATAAACTAGATTCGTAGACCTTATTTGAATAGTCAAATCATTCCTAGTACCCACTCTTCAAAAGTGTGGATATACGAGTCTCGTTTAATTGTGTCCCAGACAACAATGCCACAAATAAGTCTCCATTGATCAAATCAATTTGAGCTATTTATTTGTCATTTTATATGTTTGAGATTTTATTTATATTCAAAATATAAATTATGTTATTTACATCTAATGTATTTATCTCAGTATCATCTTTATATAATGAAACACTTTAGTGTTCTAGAATATAAAGGTTTTATCCGCAATGGATTAAACACTGATATAGAGATAATGTCTCCAGTCAAACTAGTTACATCATAACATTTCCTAATTTAAGTACATACCCTAAGGGTAGTTCCTAAACTTAGGTATCTGCGGTCGAAACAGCGACTTTCGTCCCGTTTCCGATTCGCAGAGAAATCTCGGCTTGAAGTCAGTATCCAGCTCAAAGTGGATTCCGAACATCAATACATATATTTTATGTATCACACTTTAGTATTTAAAATCCAATTTCAATACTAGTAGCGAATCATAACTTTGACAAATATTTTTAAAGTTAGAGCCTCGCCCTTTCTTTAATTCCTTCGTGTCTTCCATATCCAAATGGTAGTCACTTTGGGATATGTTAATTATCTTTTCTATATTTCACAAACCTTTGGCCAAGCCTTGGGTTTCGGAATATCGAAACGATATGCACCTTGTGCAACATGCCCAATTGCAAATTTTGACTTTTCTCCACTAGAACAGTCAATTAATTCTCCAAGAATTATTAATTGCAATTTTAATACTTTTAAATCTAAAGATAGATTTATTATAAGTATTTTAATTAAGCACTAAAGTCATCATCACATAAATCTTCCAAAGATTTTATGCTCTACTATTTGCTTAATTATGGGCTTAGTCATAATAAGTTATTTTATCAAATAAATTAACCTATTATTAATTCCCAATTGAAAATTAAATCATTTAAAACATTTAATCCAAGGATTATATATTTTAAATATTCAACTTTTTCAATTCTTTCTTGATTTTAATAGTCCAACTATTTAATCAATTTAATAAGGTACTATTTATTATAATGATTACAATAATCCAATTATTTAATCAACTATAATTTTAATATTGATTACTATAATCCAATTATAAAATCAACTATCATTTTAATTCAACTATATTGATTACTATAATCCAATTATAAAATCAACTATATATTGAATGAGTTTGTATATAGTCCAACTATATATTTTTAAAACAACGTAAAATATTGACGAATGATATTTGTTTGAGCGTGTATGGCGAGTAATTGAACGAATGTTGCAAATTCAATACTTGCCTCCCACTATTTTTCGTCGAGCCTCTAACCCTCTGTGGAGTACTCGGGAAACCGTGTTTCCTAGTGGGCTGGGATCCTGTCAAATAACATACAACCTTGACTTTGGCCAACAAGCTGTATGCTACTTAACCAGGTAGATCTCACAGATCAATTGGATCCAATCCAATTCCCAGATCCGGTTAGGTGGACATCCAAGTCCTAAACATATTAATCATGCCAATGTATCTAATACATTTTCCTAACCTTATCCTCCGAATCATCTAGGCCTTGGCTTTGGCACAACAAACCTAATGACTCCAGTTAAGCGGGACCCATTGACAAGGAAAGTTTCGTAATCAATGTCTTTGGACAAGAAGTGATCTTGACTTTGGCCAACAAATCACAACTTGGACTAGACACCGATGTGGAACAAAACTCTCATGATTCAAATACATCCATTGACAAGGTCTTGACTTTGGCCAACAAACCAATGCCAATTAGATCTTGAACAAGAATCATTCAATGGAAGGATAATCGCTTAATATAAAACGAGGGTTTTTCGCGTGCAAATTGGCTACCAATTTAATTATCTTTGTTAGGTCTCATCATCATACACCCTTAAACATGCATTCTAAATACATAATAAAGCGAGTATGAAATAAAATAATAATGATATGCGGATGGATACTTTACACATTGATCCTAGATCAAATCTCTCCCTTTCTCACTCAAGCTAGCACTTGTACTACTTCTACCCGTTACACTACACTTCTAAAGAAACCTCATATACATAGAGGGGAATAGGTGAGAAGAGAATACAAGAGAAAGAAGGTGATAAGGCTGGACACGCAGGTCCAATTTAATAAATCGAATTTATTACAACAATTTCTAAAATTTCCCACCCATCTAATATCCATCCGATATAGATTATTCATTCAACACAACCAAGTATTCACACATAAGCATGCTATCAATCAATCTAATCAAATTAATTAATCTGATAATTAAGTGATCATCCAATGTTCAAACAACGATTTGATTTTGATCGAGTCAAACTCGTTTTTGCGAATAAGTACTTAAAGTACGAATTCATGAATTAAATTAAACTACATTATTAAATCTAATTTAACATGTATTTAAAACTAATTCACTATTCAATTCCAAATTAAATATTACACTTTTATTTATAAACCTTTTACGATTTAAATTCCAAATCTAATCGTAACGTGTCTCAAAGACCGATTAACGTCCAACGTCAATTCAATTAAAGTCCAATGGGCTTTTGATTGATTTCTTAAGGCGTGGACTTATGGTCAACTCGGATCAAACCGATAACCAAAGTCCAATCCGGGATTTACCCCATAAGCCCATAAATCAATCTTGGCCCATTAGGCCCAATTGAACTTTAAAGGTTCATTAAGTCGCATTTGGGCTTTATGGTTAAGGTTTTGGGCCCAATTGGATCCAATCCACTTGGCCTAAACCAACTTGATAAATCAAGCCCAATAGGCCCAATTACAACAATTCAAGCCCAAATCCAATTTAAGCCTAAATAATTAAATTACACTAATCCAATTGCGCAATTAATTACCTAAAGTGCGTTACATGATTAATCGACTAAAACAATATTTCTAAAACACAATATTACTCCAATTAATCATGCTAAATTCATTATTACATGTCAAACACATAAATTAAAAAATCAAACCCATTTACATGCTTTTAAGTCTCGGCCAAAAGAGGGATTTTGTGTCCGATTCAGTTTCGATCCAATCGAACCCACAATCGACATCAAATCACCATCCTAAATGATTTCACACACATCCAATGTCACAAAATCAAAAACACCAAGACATTAGGGCATTACATGCATTCGGCCATCATAAGAATTTTGGGGTTTTTGTCCAATTCGAAATCCAATCCAATTCGATTCAAATTAACGTCAACCTAATCGATTCTAACTCATCAAATGAATCAAAAATCAAAAAATCCAAGATCCCAAAAATCCAATCATATTCGGCCAACATGTCCATTTTGGGGAAAATAATTCCAAATCATTTTTCGTCAAATTGATCCAACCAATATGCAATTAAACATGTTATAAGCATACTCAAACAAACAATTCATTCAAATCATGCTCAAATCACATTTACCCAAATTTTAAATCCCTAAAATTTCATGCTTGCAACACTAGCTCTGATACCATTGTTGAGTTTTTCTAAGGTCCCAAGATCAAATCAAAGCATGAAAACATGAGTGAATACACCAACGGAGGTAGCAGAATACTCACATCGATCGGTTGAGTCGATTTGCAGACGATAAAAGCCAAGAAACTCACTGTCTTTCACGCCAAACAGCAGCAGTCCACTGCCCTTCCAATTTCAGAATTTTGGGTTGAAGACGGAGCTCCAAACTTCGTCCGACGGATCCCGGTCATCATGGGTGAACCTCCCTACCACCTTCGCAAGACTCGTATGTGTGCTAGCACATGAATTTTTGCCACAAAAACCCACCCTTGCTTCCCTATGGCTCACGGCATTGGCTTCCAAACCAATAACATTTCTTCATTTGGGCGTGAGCTAGAAGAGAGAAATGAGAGAGAAGAGATTTGTGTGTTAAATTGAAATGAAATGCATCAAGTGTATCTTATATACTTGTTGTGAAATTAACTTAATTTCCCTTGCATTTGCATTTCATTTGCCTTGCATTTGCATTTAAAAAGTCAAACAATTAAAGCAAACACTATTCACATCAACTTTAAGTCATGTCTACTTTATGTCAAGTGTCATGTCTTTTCCATCAATCAATCACTCACATCAATCAATCAAATGTCACATCACTCAAAGTGACTCTTGATTTGACGCTTGATGTGATGAATGACTTGACGTTAGATTTGATGCTTGATGTGACTTGCATCGCCGCACTCGAATTCGAAATACGAATGCGCTCGCAATCACACTCGGGCTCGGGTTCGCTAATTCCAAATTAACGATTTTTCCGTCGCGTCGTAATTAAATGATTACGCCTAGCGAATTCACTATTCACGTCGCTAACGAATTAATTCTAAATTAATTCGTTCGCCCGAATTAAAATCTAATTTTAATTCCGCGTCGAAATCTAATTTCGTTTAATATATCGAATATATTAATTTACCGATTAATTCCAAATTAATCATTATCTCTCTCTCGATGATATTTTATCATAGATAAAATATCTCCGTAATTAATCCTAGATTAATTTTCTCTCTCTTCTATATAATCCCAGATTATTCAAGAGTGCGAGTTGTGCGTCATCGGTGGATTATCGGGAAGCGACCCATGAGATCTCCGGATAAGTTGGCTATAAACACGGTCGTCGGAGTATCCGAATCACGTACGTACCAAGTACTACGTTCTACCGATTTACGAGACAAGGTCAACTCCTAGCAAAGTACCAAGTCTACCCAATTCTCCAGACATATCCTTTTAAGAATATTTAGATCTATATCAAGCGTAGTATACAATCGTATTGTGCATATCGGCCCAGTATCGGATAGTCACGTGTTAGGGCTGGGGCTGGATAAGTGTCTGCCCCGTCCGAAACACATATCGGATGTCTGGTAACTAGTCTCTATAATCGGATATTCATGACCTGGTCATAATATCACGATTGGATGCGTATCACTCAAGAGCACTAATACCGTATCCTACGTGACATCATCTCCACTATGACTGGAGTGATACTTCCGTCTCGACATCACACCCAATACTCTACGACTCTCTGATAAACCCAGAAGTGGTAGACACAGACCGGTCAAAGCCCCCACCACCAAAACCAAAGTTTATCGATTATCATAAGTATTAGCGACGCAAGTCTCAGGTTAAGACTATACACACCTACCTTGATTTCGGCCTCCCATAGACACCTATTCATAATACCAATGGGATTCCGAAGGGTCTATCCAGAGCGAAGCTGTTTCCCGTACCATCGGTGAAACACGACCTCCTATCGCACTTGCATAAGTCTCCAACACTTATATATATGAGAACTATGCCGTTGTGCCCTCACAACGCGCACAAGTGCAATACTAGCCTATTCCGCATTATCGATGTCCAGTCTCGATAATACTACGGCTAGGGATATTTAATGATTAATCCTTCGTGGACTGATACTGTCTCATATCATCTCAATCCAGGAACTAATCATAGGGACCTCTCTTCATTTATATATCTATGGTGATCTAATCACAAATGATGAGAGTGCAATTTCCTTGTTACATAGTTAATTTGCTACAACAACACAATGATCTGTGCAAATAGTGACGCTATGGGTCATATTATCCAACAACACGAACGCATGCATTCTACCTCATTTTTGTTCGAACACGTTTCCAAACGCTATACGAACGCATGCATTTTGTTTAACATTCGAACACATTTTCAAATGCTACACGAACACATATACAGTGAATATTCCTCTTTTCATCATATTTTATGCATGTTTTCTTCTTTGATCATTTCTTATATATTATGGTAGGGCACATAATGTTGACAACGCTGTTCTAGGCTCGCGACCTAGTTTGAGTACGGAGTAGTCTGCATGGGGGACTAAACCGGAGAATAATTGAGTCGCCACCCGGTGTGAACCGAGAAAATAGTTTAAGGCCGCACTCACCCCTCGCAAGGGAAGACCTCAAACCGTTGGGTTCAGAATGGTCCCTAACTTATGCCACTTGTGATGATATGACTTGTGCAATAGACTAACCGAATCTATTCAACATATATGCTCAATGATAACCTAGATCTAATATGCATTCATCAAAATAACTCCTAATCTAAGTTTGCATGCTTGGAAAGTGTGTCATTAAACGACAAACACACAATATAACACAGCGAGCATATTTAACCATTAAACCGAAATAAACAAATAACTATTTAAACATAAACATAAACTAAACAAAATATCTAGCATAAAAAAAACATAATCATGCTTTGAAAATAAATAATAAACTAAACTAAATCATGCTTTAAATAATAAATAAATAACCTACAAACTATATCATGCTAAAATACAAGTTTGATACATGTCTCTTAAGTGATACGTGGCGTTGTATACCGAGTAAAAACCACACTACCGTCCATTCGGAATCAGCTACAGAATTTACGTCCGGGTTTCCATCGGATATACCACAAAAGGGAACACATATCCCGCTCATCCAACAATCACATCATGCCTCAAACGACTCTCATGCAATAATATTTTTAAAATAAATAAAATAAAATGAAAGATATAAGTGAAAAGGTGTCCTCATGTCTAACCTCTTTTGTTGTCTCAAGAAAGGGCGTTACACGTCCGTTGGAAGGGTGAATGATCCGCTACTTTTCCAATTTGTTAACTCAACATCTTTCCTCATTGTTTTGATGTTCGGGCTGCTGTTTTTGGTTCGTTTCGCTGCTGTTTGGTCGCTGTGTTTCAGGTCACTATTTTGGTCGTTTTGGGGACTGTTTTAGGCGAGTTTGAAGTCTAATGGAGCTGTGGTTTTTAAGGTTTTTTTAGGAGGACCTTATGCAGTTTTTTGGTGCAGTTTTTAAGTGTTTTCTGGACTGTTTGGGGGGCTTAAGGTGTGGTAAAACTGATCAAGTCAGGGGCTGTAATGTGCAGCAGTTTAGTGCAGTGCAGTGAGTGTTTTAGGCTTGGTTTGGGCGTGAATTAGGGGGAGTGCAGTGGGGACTGTTTGGTGTCACTTTGGGGCAATGTTTGGGGCAGTTTATGGCGTGTTTTGAGGGCTGTGATGGGGCAGAATGTGACAAGGCAAGGGCAGTGTGTAGGGCTTAGGCGTGAATAGAGGGAGTGGAGGAGGTTGATGCGGCAAAGCAAGGGCGTCTTGGCTTGAAGATGCGGCAATGAGGAGGTTTGGGAGGATGCTTGGACTCGCAGGGAGAGCTTGGATATGTCTCTTGGGTGTGAATGAGTGCTATGTGTGCTAGGTTTTTGAATGGTGGTGAATAGCTCTTTTTATAGGCAAATGAGAGGAGGCTTTCCTTATTCGAATAGGATTAGGATTCTCATTGATGGTGACATCTCATTCTTTGTATTTCACAAGGAAAAGATCTCCTAATTTAGGATTATGATTGAATTGTGATTATGAAATGGATAAATGAGATTTCTTCTAATTATGAATGGATTTGACTAGATTCAAGCATGTGATAAATGTGTATTTACCTAATTAGAGGCAATATGGGCATGAATAAGGCTCCTTTGGGCGTGGTTTTGGTTCATGGGTTGGCTTGGGTATTTTGGGTTTGATTCGGGTTTGGTAAGTTGTTTACGGGATTTTGGGCCTTAGATAAGCTCTGAAACGGAAGTCCAACAAGCAACCAAAGTCAAACAACTAGACAAAATCCAACAAAAATGCCATTTTCCAATGGTACCCTTCCAACGTCTACTTCCAGCGGCTTTCACAACTAAAGAGATAGTGCCTCCATACGAGACTCGTCATTGGGCTGATATGCAAAAATGCAATGCCTACAGTTTCCCCCACTTTGATGGGACTTGTACAATGTGTGACAATGAAAATTCCTATCAAAGTACGTGCAATACATTTTTACTTACCTGGCTCGCCAGCTGCCACATCGTCTGCCTGCTGTGTTGATTTGATATGATGTTGAGGTGCTTCGACCCCTGGTCCATTCCCGAACCGTTGTTGTGATGTACTCCATTCCCAAACCATTGATGTGATGTGGTCCATTCCCGAACAGTTGATGTGATATGGTCCATTCCCGAACCGTTGATGTGATGTGGTCCATTCCCGAACCGTTGATGTGTTGTGGTCTATTCCCGAACCGTTGATGTGATATGGTATATTCCCGAACCGTTGATGTGATGTGGTCCATTCCCGAACCGTTCTCCATTCTCGGAGTGCCATTCCATGCGTGCCATTCTCGATGTGTCCATTCCCTGACTTGTCCATTCTTGGACTATATCTCCATTCACGGAGTGCCATTCCCGGCGTGCCATTCTCGGCGTGTCCATTCCCGGACTTGTCCATTCCCATACTATATCTCCATTCTCGGAGTGCCATTCCCGGCATGCCATTCTCGGCGTGTCCATTCCCGGACTATATCTCCATTCTCGGAGTGCCATTTCCGGCGTGCCATTCCCGGACTTGTCCATTCCCGGACTATATCTCCATTCTTGGAGTGACATTCCCGGTGTGCCATTCTCAGCATGTCCATTCCCGGACTATATCTCCATTCTCGGAGTGCCATTCCCGGCGTGCCATTCTCAGCGTGTCCATTCCCGGACTATATCTCCATTCTCGGAGTGCCATTCTCGGCGTGTCCATTCCTGAACTAAACTGATCTGATGTAATGTGGGCCTCGACCCTAGAATTCCATACCCGGCAAACTGATAGTGAACCAATATGGGCCTCGCACCCAGAATGCCATACTCGGCTGTAGGACACAGAACTTGGGCGATGCATGATGTTCTAGGCTCGCGGCCTAGTGGGAGTACAGAGTAGCCCGCAGGGGACTAAACCGGAGAATAATGGAGTCGCCACCCGGTGTGAACTGGGAAAAAAAGATTTAAGGCCGCACTCACCCCTCACAAGGGAAGACCTCAAACCGTTGGGTTCGAAATGGTCCCTTACTTATGTCACTTGTGATGGTATGATTTGTGCAATAGACTAACCGGATCTACTCAACGTATATGCTCAAAGGTAACTTAGATCTAATATGCATTCATCAAAATAACTCATAATCTAAGTTTGCATGCTTGGAAAATAAGTCATTAAACGGAAAATACATAATATAACACAACGAGCATATTGAACCATTAAACCAAAATAAACAGATAACCATTGAAACATAAACATAAACTAAACAAAATATCATGCATAAAAATAACGTAATCATGTTTGAAAATAAATAATAAACTAGGCTAAATCATGCTTTAAAAAATAAATAAATATTTTACGAACTACGCCGTGCTCAAATACAAGTTTGGATGGAACGAAACATGTAACTCTTAAGTGATACGCGGAGTTGTATCCCGAGTGCAAACCGCACTACCGTCTATTCGGATTCGGCTATGGAATTTACGTCCAGGTTTCCATCCTATATACCACAAAAGGGAACACACGTTCCGCCCATCCAACAATAACATCATTCCTCAAACGACTCTCATGCAATAATATTTTTAAAATACACAAAATAAATAAAAGATGATAAGTAACAAAGTGCCCTCGGGTCTAACCTCTTTTGTCGTCTCACGAAAAGGCGTTACATGTCCGTTTAAAAGGTGGATGATCCGTAACTTTTCCGATTCACTAACTCAACGTCTTTCCTCGCTGTTTTGCTGTTCGGGCTGCTGTTTTTACTCCATTTCACTGTTGTTTTGCTGTTGTATTTCAGGCCACTGTTTTGGTCATTTTAGGGGTTTTTTGTATAGTTTTTTAGTGCAGTTTTGGGGTGTTTTCTGGACTGTTCTGGGGTTAAATTGGCGTCAAAAAACCGATAGAATAGTAGGGCAGAATGCGGTAGTTTTATGGGCAGTGCAGTGGGCGTTTAGGCTTTATTTTGGTTGTACAGTGGGGGCTGTGTTTGGGGCTGTTTTACGTGACTTTAGGACTGTATTTAGGGCTATTTTGGCATGAGTTTGGGGCTGTGTAGGAGGCTAGATGCGGTAATGGAAGAGTGTGTTTGGGTGGCTTAGGCGTGAAGGGTATGGAATGAGGGAAAGTAGATGCGGCAATGGGTGGGGGTTCTTGCTTAAAAGATGCGGCAATAGAGCTTTGGAAAGGTCATGGGCGTGCAAGAGATGGCTTGGATGTGTGTCTTGGGCATGAATGTGATGTGTATGTGCTAGGGTTGTGAAGGGTGGTGAAGGGTTCTTTCTATAGGCAATGGAGAGGAGACTTTCCTTATTGGAATAGGAAAGAATCTCCTATTGTTGGTGACATCTATCTAATTGGTATTTCATAAGGAAAAGATCTCATAATTTAGGATTGTGATTGGATTGTGATTAGGAAAGGGATCTAATCTATGAGATTTCTTTTAATTATTAAGGGATCTGGCTTGATTTAAGCATGTGTTAAATATTCATCTACCTAATTAAGAGAGTGATGGGCGTGAATGAGGCTTCATGGGCGTGGGCTTTGGTCCTTTGGGTAGGCTTGGGTGTTTTGGTTTGGTTTCTGGGTAGGTAAGTGGTTTATGGGCCGAGGATGAGCTTTGAAACAGAGATCCAACAAGCAACCGAAGCTAAACAACGAGATTAAATCCAACAAAAATTCAAACTTCCAACTTTTACCCTTCCAATGTCCGTTTCCCGCGACTTTCACAACTAAAGAGGTAGTGTCTCCATACGAGACTCATCATTGGGGCTTATATGCAAAAATTTAGTGCTTACACCGGCAATGCTGATACTGATGCTAATGTGGGCCTCGCCCCCAGAATGTCGTACCGGGTAGAAACTGATCTGATGTAATGTGGGCCTCGCCCTACTGAGCCAATGTGGGCCTCGCCCCCATAATGTCATACCCGGCAATGCTGATACTGATGCTAATGTGGGCCTCACCCCCAGAATGTCAGATGGCAGACGCACTGGCTACACTTGTAGCAACTTTGGAAAATCCAGAGAAGTTGGTGATGAGACCGTTGGTAGTGACAACAACAAGCAGACCTATTTATGAGACAGAAAGAGTTCTGAAAGTAGAAATCAACGATGGAAAACCTTGGTATCATGACATTCAGCGGTATTTGGAGCATGGGGAACTCCTGGAAGGGGCAGGAAGAAAAGACAGAATAGTCATTCAGAAGTTAGCTTCCCAGTATGTGATTTTGAAAGGAGAACTGTACAAGAGGCAACCAAACGGTATTCAATTGAAGTGTTTGGGAAAGGAAGAAGCTCAGCATGTAATGGAAGAAGTACATGCTGAGCTAAGGTGGTAAAGCACTGTCATGATTGTCAGGCACACGGTAATTTGAATCACTTGCCACACACAGAGTTGCACGGGTGGTCAGAGCCGTGGCCCTTCTCGGCATGGGGGATTGATATGATTGGAGAAATTCGACCGAATACATCGAATGGGCATCGCTTTATAGTAGTGGCCGTAGATTACTTCTCAAAATGGGTGGAAGTTGAGTCATTCTGTAATGTCACAGCAAAGCAGATGGAAAAGTTTATAGCTCGGAATCTCATTTATCGGTATGGTATGCCACATCATGTAGTGACGGACAACGGAGTTCAGTTTCAAGGAGAGACAATGGCAATGTTACAGAGATACGGGATAGGCCACCACAAGTCATCACCATACAGGCCGCAGGCAAATGGGGCAGTGGAGGCAGCCAACAAGACCATCAAGACGATTTTAGCTAAGATGACAGAGAACTGCCGAGATTGGGCCGAGAAACTACCATATGCCTTGTGGGGGTACAGAACATCAGTAAGAACAGCAACCGGAGCCACACCTTATTCTTTGGTCTATGGAATGGAAGCAGTGCTGCCAGTGGAAGTTGAGATACAGTCTATGAGGGTATTAGCAGAAACAGAGTTACCAGAACCAGAATGGGCCGTTGGATGAGAAGAGAATGAAGTCTTTGTATCACATGCAGTTGTATCAGAAGAGACTAGCCCGGGCATTCAACAAGAAGGTACGCCCCACCAATATCAGAAATGGTGATTTGGTACGTAAGCAATCAAGGCCATCGACAACAGATCCAAGAGGAAAGTTCAGACCTAACTGGGAAGGGCCTTACATAGTGCAGAAAGTAATGGGAAATGGAGCAGTGAGGCTATCAGACTTGGAAGGAAATGAGTTCACCGAACCAATCAACGTAGACAGATTGAAGTAGTACTTTACCTGAGGGAGAGAAGACCGAGCAGTCACCACGGGAATTGGTAGAAGACCTAACCCAATGGAATAGGAAAATCAATCATGCCTACACGTAACATTGCATTCCCTTCGTGTCTGTTTTTGTTTTGTGTTCGCAGGTTCAAGGAAAAGAGAAAGTAGCATAAATGAGCCAAACAACGTCAGCGCAGTTTCAGTTTTGGGGATGAGTCCCAGAGGACGAGGACCACATCAACATTTTTTGGGGATAAGTCTCAGGGGGCGAGGCCCACATCGGCTTGGGGGTGAGGCCCCACACCATATCAGTTCGAGGACGAGGCCCGTATCAGCTTGGGGGAGAGGCCCATATCAGCTTGAGGGCAAGGCCCACATCGTCAGTAGTTTTGGGATATGTCCCAGGGTCGAGGTGCCCCTGTTGTTAGTTGCAGTTTCGGGATGCGTCCCAGGGTCGAGGGCCCACTACATCATCTGTTCGAGGGCGAGGCCCTCATTTCCAGCTGTATCGGGACGCGTCCAAGGGTCAAGGTGCCCCCGTTGTCGGTTGTAAATTTTGGGATGCATCCCAGGATCGAGGTCCACTACATCATCAGCTCGGCGGAGCAGCAGGCAAGTCAGGTGGGAGCTGGCGAGCCAGGTAAGTGAAAATGCATTGCATAACTTTGATAGGATTGTTCAAAGTCACACACTGCACAAGTCCCATCAAAGTGGGGGCGACTGTAGGCATTGCATTTTTGCATGTGAAACCCGATGATGAGTCTCAGTTGGAGGCACTACCTTTTAAGTTACGAAAGTCGCAGGAAACGGACATCAGAAGGGAAGAGTCAAGAATCGACTCATTGACGGATTAAGTTCACTGGTTTAGCTTCGAGTAACTCGTTTAGTTTCTATTTTAAAAATTATGCCCGGCCCAAGACACTCACAATCACTTAACCGCGGCCCAAGATCCCCGCAAGCCCCTTGACCTTGACCTAAAACCCCTGCTAGCCCACACACCTAGCCCACACAAACCAAACCCACCAACCAAAGGGCCACACGCCCCCAACCAAGTACCACGCCCATTTGCCTAATACACACCCAAATTAAATCAAATAAATATTAATTAGATGATGTAATTAAATAAAATAATAATTAAAATATTTACCAAACATAAAATAAACATATACCTAATTTAAACAAATCAAATATATTTTATTCCTAACTAAGAAAAATTATATACCAATTAAAAATATTAGATGCCTAACTTAACAAATATCATGCCTAAACAATACAAATTAAATATCATAACTTCCTAATTTGAGCCAAGTTTGTCCCCCCTCAATCTTTGGTTTTCCTTGTTTAAAACTAAATCAAATCCTCATTGAATGCACAAAAATCCTTTCCCTTGTCAACCCTAGCCTTTGCCTATAAAAACAAACCAATTCCAACACTTTTCCCCCCTGGGGATTCACGCATAAAACAGCAAGAAAAAGCATCTCTCCATTCACGAAAAAAAAAGAAGCCATAGTTCACGCCTAAACTCCAAGAAACAAACAATAAAAAATTCTCTTCATCTTCTTCCCCTATATTGCCGAAAACCACACTCCCTAAAGCACCTCACTGCACCGAAAAACACAGCCCTATACAACACCTCACTGCACCGAAAAACACAGCCATATACAGTAGCCATATAACCGAAAAACAAATCCCTATACAGCAGCCCCTGCACCCCCCAAACACGCCTAAAATAGTGAGCAAAACACCCCTGAACAGCAGCCCTCTTTCCACCAAAAACAGCAGCCCCTGCACCCCCCAAACACGCCAAAACCAGTGAGCAAAACGCACATGAACAGCAGCCCCCCTTTCCACCAAAAGCAGCAGCAAAATCACCCTAAAACACTAAAAAACTGCATAAAAAATTGTAATTTTAACCCTTAAGATATCACAAAAAAAACTACACTTATAGCCTTTGAAAAACGCTCAAAACAGTCCACCTAAACACCAAAACCGTGACCTAGAACAGTGAGCAGAAAACGCCTCCAAAACAACAGCAATACGAAGCCTAAAATCGAGAAAAATAGTGGAACGACGAGTTAAGACGCTAAGCTAGTGGACCGGAAGAGTAAGAAGCTTTTACCCCTTCCGATCTCCGTGAAACGCAAGTCCGAAGATGACTTAAACGGTTAGACCTGAGGGTACTTCTCACACTTATTTTTTTTCTTTTTTTTTATTGACCTTTATTCACTTGATTATTATGTAAAAATACGTGTTGTGGCCCGTGAGTAGATAAATATACATTTACTATGGATTGATGCATGATTGTGACCCTTGATTAAAATGAAAAATGTGTCGCCTCTCATGGTATATAGGATGGAAACCCGAACGTAAAATTCATAGCCGATTCCGAATGGACGGTAGTATGATCTACACTCGAGATACAACTCCATGTACCACTTGAGCAAACGATGCATATTTTGTTTTATGTTGTTTTGATGTGTTTATCATTCGTTATTTAATTTCCGCATATTATTTGTTCGTATAATGATATGATCGAGCGCATGGGCTTAGTAAGTGTGATGAAAGGTCCTCTAATTGAAGGGGTTAAAATCCTTTACCACGATGCTTCGCCGCACCGGTCAATGTATATTCGATTGGATGTGAGATATGTTCAATCGGGTATACGAAATCTAATATTTTTACATTTACCTTTTTGTTTCATATATATGCATTGAGATAAGCGCATGGGCTTAGTAAGTGCGATGAAAGGTCTCTAATTGAAGAGGTTAAAATCCTTTACCATGATGCTTCGCCGCGCCGGACGATGTGTATTCGATTGGATGTAAGACATGTTCAATCGGTATACGAAATCTGATATCTTTGTATTTACTTTTGCTTCATATATATATGCATTGAGATAAGCGCATGGGCTTAGTAAGTGCAGTGAAAGGTCCTCTAATTGAAGAGGTTAAAATCCTTTACCATGATGTTTCGCCGCGCCGGGTATCTTTGTCTTCACTTTTGTTTCATATATATGCATTGTGTTGTGTGCGCATGGGCTTAGTAAGTGCAGTGAAAGGTCCTCTAATTGAAGAGGTTAAAATCCTTTACCACGATACTTAGTCGCGCTTTATTATTTACTTTTCGTTATGTGTTATTTATTTATCATTCGAACGTTATCATTTCATTCATGCATTTTAATTTATTGCACGTTATTATGCATGCATGCGCATGGGCTTAACTAGGGTGGATTAAAGGTCCTCTATTCGAGGGAAAATGCCTTAAGGCTACCTTACCATGATGTTTTGCCGCGCTGTTTATTACGCGATTTATCGCTGTTTTTCACAAAACACCATCTTGTTCATACATTTTTATTTGTTGCACGTTATTATGCATGCATGCGCATGGGCTTAACTAGGGTGGATTAAAGGTCCTCTATTCGAGGGAAAATGCCTTTTGGCTACCTTACCACGATGGTTTGCCGTGTTGTTTATTACGCGATTTATCGCTGTTTTGCAAAATATCATTCTATTCATGCATTTTATTTCTATTTATTATATAATGTTCTGCCGTGCTTTCTTTTCTATATTATTCATTCATATAACATGCTTAATTGAAAATTTGTAGTAGTCACATGAGTATAGGCACACATTGCACTTCTCTCCTTCTTGGTATTCCTTTCTTTCACTCATATTAGCCACACTCTTTGGCATTACATCAGGGCACGTGTATCTTTGATGTATAAATGCATCTTTAATTGTTCCTCTTTCGCGTATTTGAATTTGCATCTTTTATTCCTTCATGTCATGCGCTTGTTTTGACTACGTTTGTTATGCGGTTATTTTGACCTTATTTCATATGCTTTTATAATGCGCTTATAACATGATATGTTCACCGTTATTTTGATTTCCTTTATATTGCATGCCAATATTGTTATGGTTGTCTTGCGTTTATGTTTACATGAATATTGAATGCTTATGATGAAATATGTTTGCTATTGAAAAAGACTTACCTTTTTAGCATACTAACTTGGTAGTAGGATTTGATTTCATGAATATGTAGATGTAAACTTTATCTTTTGCGCATAGGAACTTAGAAGCATGATACCCTGGGAAATAAGTGTTAGTTAGGCTTGATTAAATTATTACATAAATCCTTCATTACAAGTGACATAAGTAGGGGACCATTCCAAACCCAACGGTTTGAGGTCTTCCCTTGCGAGGGGTGAGTGCGGCCTTAAATCTCATTTTCCCAGTTCACACGGGTGGGTGGCGACTCCATCATTCTCCGGTTTAGTCCCCCGTGGCTGCTCCGTACTCCCAACCAGGCCGCGAGCCCGGAACAGCATGCGTCGCCCAGGTTTTCCTGTGTCACCACAGTGGTGCATGTCATTTTTCCAAAATCCAACCGACCATATAGGTGGTAACAAAATCATATAAACCGACCATGTAGGAGGTAACAAGGTTAGTACCTAACCTGACCTTCATTAAATTTTCAACCTTTGCATGGATCACCTTATATAGCTTCTCGTTGAGAATCCTTACTTTTTACTTTATTGGTTTATGGGCTCGATCTATCGCCAGGCGATGACCGATGACGATGGTGTCTCGGCATGTCCATGTGATCCCACATGAAAACATCTGTGTTCTCCTTCAAAAAACCCATCAGCTACCTCCTCAAACTCGACTCCAACCCGATCCCAACCTTTATCATTTTTTAAGGCTAACAAGCTCTACAGGCTTCTACTCCTCCCCTGCTCCTAGCTGAGCGGGTTCTTCGGGTCGGGGGTCTATAGACTCTACTTCAGTTGGTTCCCTTTTCTCGTTATTTCCTCTTCACTCCTACATCTTCAATGCACATGGTTTATTTTGAAACAACAGCAAAGCAACTCCTTACCAGCTTCTGACTTCCACAGACTACCCCAACCCTTTCTCAAGTCAGAAACTTCAATTTCAAATAATAACTCGACATAACCGCCCTTTAATTCATCACAAAAGGTCTTCTTGGAATCAACTGATAACTGCTCCAGGTACGGGGCTGTCACAATGGTCATTGTTAATTGTACTTGACCTAGTGGGAGAAATGTTACTCCCCCAATCCCATACAGTTGTGTTACATCCTGGATCTAGGTAGTGATTCAAAGTGTCCCTGGAGATGATATTCACCGCACTTCCATGGTCTATCAATATTTTGTCCACCTCGATCTCGTTGATATTGGCCGTGATCATCATGAGGGTAGCTTACCCCTTGGGCGTCTTCCTTAGTGAAGATTATAGGAACTGAAATGGCCTTCTGGATCCTTTGAGTCCTATTCATTGTGAATACCTCTAGGACTTTAGTTCGGCAGTAGTTTTTTCTTGCCATGTTTAAATCCTTGGCCAATATCTTCCCCTACTATTGTGAAGATTGGCCTCTACTCTATTCGTTGTCTGATTCTCATGGCCTCGTGTCCTATATATTCCTGCATGTAAATATTCCTCACCAGGATCCCACCTGTTCCTACCGATCCCTGCATCTCTCTATGGTATGCCCATTCACATTCTAGTGTGTGCAATAAGTCTTGTGGTCTCTCTTCCCAATCAGAAACCTCCTCTGACCAGGCTTAGTTAGTAGGCTCTAATCTTGAATCTCCATAGCTATTTAGGCCAATGGCTTGTTCAGAGCAGTGAACGCCATTCCTCTAGAAAAATAAGCAACCTTGATCGAGGGTCTCTTTCTTCCTCGGGGACTGTCCTCTCTGATTTCCGCCCATATCAGATTGATTCTCTTGCCTTGGCATTTTTGGTGCCAGGGTAGCTCCTCATTGGGTGATCTTCTCCTCTTCTTTTATCCACACAAACTTCCTTACATGCTCCAAGGCTATGGTATATTCCGATACCTTCTGGATCCTTAGATGGCACTATAACTTTCCGACCCTCATAACTCCTTTAAAACTCTTCAATGCCTCTGAGGACTAATACCCCCATCTCTAACACGAAACTGTGGTATTTGTCAATAAAACTCTTCAAAGGCTTATTATCTCTTCGCTTCATTATCCTTAATGACCTCATTATCTTCCTTGGGGTGCACGCTTTTTTTGAAATGTTATACAAAAGACTTCCTCAACTGTGAAAAACTGCTGATACTTTCTGAGGTCAAGTTTCTGAACCACAAGTTGGCCAACCATCCCAAAGTTAATGGGAACACCTTGCATTTTGTTTCTTCTACCATTCCCTAAATTTTCATTAATAAATAAATTTTTCAATGTGGGACTGGGGGTTCATGCTTGTAGGACCACTACTCAGGATCATATTGAAAATTTTTTATGTCATTCCCTTCACTTGGCCGAAAATGACTAGCTGCTTCACTAAAATTTTAATTCTATTTTTAACAAATTTTTAGCCCCTAAATTGCTACTTAAAATTGGACTATTTGGACCTTAAATGTGCCCAGTACACCCTTGAAACAGCCAATAATTTGAGCCTACATCAGTAAAATTTCAGTTCTGATTTTTCTATTAAAACAACCCTTAAAAAGTCCCAAAATACCCTTAATGTTTCCTAATTTTTCTGGATTAATAACAAATCAAACCGACCCTCGTTACATAAAATTATATGCGATCTATTGAGAATAAGAACATGATAACTTTTATTCGACGCCTAAAAGTATTATGTGCTATATCTCGTTACCAACAGGATATAGTGTGGGCTACACTAACAAACAGACTTTTAAACTCTTTAGATATTAAAGTTTCACACATGTTTTGGCTTAGGCTTTCCTAGTTTTGAACCATATAAGTGTCCATCGATATAGTCATTACAAAAGGATTGGCCATTTGATGAGTGGTAAATATATCACTATTTCCCACCCATTTAACCTAATATTTTGTATAGTTTCTTGAGTTTTGTGAAAATTTTGATGTGTTTTGTGTTATTTTGTAGATAAATAAAGTTTCAGGACATTCTGGAGGTGTTTTGGAGCAAAACAGTGAAAATTAGATAAAAGAGCATTTTGGTAATTTCTCAGCGTCGCGACACTGGAAGCTTGGCTTCGCGATGCTTAATGTGCGCTGAGTCCATGCTAACGTGCACTAGATCAACAAGTCAGAATCTGAGAAGTTTGACTTTGCTAACATGCGCTTCCACATGTCAACATCACAACCGATCCACTAACGTGCGCCTTGCCACGTGTCATCATCATATGGTGCCGACAATCCACATCGCCACATCATTGCCACATCATCGCCATGTCATCATAATCATTCAGTTGTAGCCGCCTTGCCACATGTCACCTTATCAACTTATCCAGAATGCCACGAGTCATCACTCCATAAGCCACGCAGTATAAAGAGCGCGTCGCGACGCGGAGACCCCATCGATGCCTATAATTTCAGTTTCAGATGTACCATTCTCTCTAAATTCTCTGATGTAAATAGTGAGTTCTCTTATTAGTTTCTTTAAATTTTAGTTTTGTAATTAATTTTTATTTACGTTCTGTAATAATAATTTACTTTCTTTACTTTTTCAGTTTTTATTATTCAACTATGCTGAGGTAACTTCCCTCTGCTAGGGTGAAAGGTAATTCTTTTGCTATTGCTATTTAGATTAATCTCTCGTAATTATAATATATTCACTATTTAAAACTTGACTTAATAAGGATACCGCTATATTGGCCGGTTGGTAATTAATTTTAATCTGGTTAAACCTGACTAAGTAAGGATACTGCCAGATTGGTCGGTTGGCAATTAAATTTTCTTACTCCCTATATGGCAGGTTTATTTTGGTTCCGCCTATATGGCTGGATTATGGACAAATATTGTTACCGCCTTCATGGCTGGTTGGACTTAATTTGACTTAATCAGGTTACCGCCTAGATAACTGGTTGGTAATGCTATCACAAGTTTATATATTATATTATGGGAGATATTTAAATAGTAAATAGTAAAAGTAATTCCTTTTACCTTAGCATTTTATTTTATTGTAATCTTACTTTTTACCGCATTTACTTTTCAGTATTTTTACTTTATGTCTTTTACTTTTAAGTTCTTAGTAGCCCTAGTTATTAGTTATAACTAAGTTAGATATCTGGGGTTGTGATGAATTCTAATATTACCGGTTTATAAGGGGTTAGATTATAGTTTGGGTAATATAAAGATTTATTTATTGAGTCTTAATCTTAATGTTTTTTATTAACTGACCATTAATAAAATTGATTAGGTAAACTTAAAATGAACTTGGAAAAAGGATTTTAAGTTAAAAACCTTAGACTCAATAGCCCACGATCTTCCTTAAGGATAGATAACCATTTAATAGATTTCCTTACAGGATAGGCATATACCTGTCGGGCGGCGGTAGCCATAATTGGAACTTAATCTTAATGAATCCAGATAATTTGGTTGACATAGACATATGATTCAATTAGGTTATACTGGGTATTTGTAATTGACCATTGGAAGAGGCTTTTACATAATTTAGTGTTCCAGGTTAATAAATCAATATATTACCCAACTTTATGATAACTGTTGGGAATATCTAAGACCCGAGGATCGAATAAAGCATAGAAACACATTTGAATACAATCGAGAAATTTTCTGAATACTTACATCGATCGGTAGTCCACTATTTTCCCTCTCCAAGATTCGGCCATGGATCCTCTACCAAGCTCCAAGCTTTCGTGATTTGATTCCAAGCTCGCGGGTGGGTTTCCCTATCACCTTTGTATGTCTCTATTGTGTGCTAGCACTCTCTTGATTTTTGCCAAAAAAATCACTCTTTTCATCTTCATTATGTTCGGCGATGAGAGGAAAAACAAGAAGAAGAATGCCCACAATGGGCGTGAAAGAGGAAGAAGAGAGGTGAGAGAGAAATTTGTGTAGGTTAGTGAGAAAAGGTGTATCAAATACACTTTTATTTGATTTTCAAAAAAAAAAATCAATTAATAGATTTCTAAAATCAAAAACAAATATTAAACATTTAAATATATTAAATGTCTTTCATGCCATCACTCTCCCATCACTATTCACATCAATCAAGTTGTCAAGTCATATCACTCAAAGTGACAAGTTGTCAAGTCACATCACTCAAAATGACAAGTGATTTGATGCTTGAAGTGACTAGTGATTTGACGCTTGATGCGACTAATGATTTAACGCTTGATGTGACTTACGTGCCGCACTCGAATTCGAAATGTGAATGCACTCGCAAACAATCTCGGGCTCGGGTTTGCTAATTCCAAATTAATGAATTTTTCGTTGCATTGTAATTAAATCTAATTTAATTGAATAATCATGCCTAGCATAATCACTATTCACGTCGCTAACGAATTAATTCTAAATTAACTCATTCGTCCGAATTAAAATCTAATTTCAATTCCTCGTCAAAATCCAGTTTCGTTTAATATATCGAATATATTAATTTACCGATTAATTCCAAATTAATCGTTATCTCTCTTCAGATGATATTTTATCCTAGATAAAATACCTCCGCAATTAATCCCAGATTAATAAAGTGCGAGTCATACGTCATCGGTGAATCTTTGGGAAACGACCCATGAGATCCCCGGATATGTTGGTAGTAAATACGGTCATCGGACTATCCGAACACGTACGTAACAAGTACTACGTTTTACCGATTTACAAGACAAGGTTGGCTTCTAGCAAAACGCTCTGCCTACCCAATTCTCCAGAAACAGCGATCTATATCAGGCATAGTATACGTGGTATCGTGTATGTCGATCCAGTATCGGAAGTCACGTGCTACGCCTGGGGCTGGAATTGTGTCTGCCCCGTACGAAGCACATGTCGGATGTTTGGTAACTAGTCTCTATAATAGGAAATACATGACCTAGTCATAATATCCTGATAGCTGCAGCATTTAAGAGTACTAATACCTTATCCTACGTGACATCATCTCCACTATGACTGGAGTGATACTTCCGTTTTGACATCACACCCAATACACTACGATTCTCAATAACCCAGCAGAGGCGTACACAGAACCGGTTAAAGCCCTGGACGACCAAAACCAAAGCATATTGATTATCACAAGTATTAGCGGTGCAAGTCTCAAGTTAAGACCAAATACACCTACCCTGATTTCGGACTTCTATAGACACATAGTCATACTACCAATGGAATTCCGAATGGGTCTATCCAGAGCGAAGCTGTTTTCCCTACTATCGGTAAAACACAACCTCCGATTACACTTGCATGAGTATCCAATACCCAAATATATGAGAACTATGCCGTTATGATCTCACAAAACACGCACAAGTGTAATACTAGTCTTTTACGCATTTATCGATGTCCAATCTCGATAATACTCTGACTATGGATATTTAATGATTAATCCTTCGTGGACTGATACTGTCTCATATCATCTCAATTCAGGAACTAATCATATGGACCTCCTATCATTTATACATCTAGGTGATCTAATCACAAATGATAAGAGAGCAATCTCTTTTGTCACATAGTTAATTTGTACAACAACACCATGATCTGTACAAATAGTGACGCTATGAGTCATAACTATCCAACAATCTCTCACTTGGCCTATAGTCAGTCACTCAAGTGTATAATACCCGAACTATGTACGGTTGGCTCAAACTACTGAGGAAAGGCTTTCATCAGCGGATTTGCATTATTATCATCTGAAGTAATTTATACGATCATCACATCGCCACGATGTATGATCCGAACGAATTAGATGACTAGTTGAAGTATATATCTGGATCGTTGATGAGACCATTAATCATTTAGCCTGCGCTGTAGCCTAGCTCAGCTGCTAACAGAACTATATCTAATCTAATTAGATTTGTTATTGACCCAGATGGCTTCTATTGCTACCTCAGCTGCAGCAATAACCCGCATTTGTTGTTTATTCGGTAACAGTATCTTGCTTGGAAGATTTCCAGCTTACTGTTCCGTTATTCAAACTGTATAGTACCGTTTAGCTACTTGTAGTCGTTTTATCGGTTAGGAAACTTGCAACAGTGATCCCAGTCACTTCAAGTTCTCATTCTCCATAGTTTAAGACAACATCCTTAGTTCTCCAAGATACTAACGGATGTTCTTAACATCAATTCAGTGACCATCACTAGGATTGGCCTGTTTTTGACTCCATAGGCTCAAAGCGTATGAGACACCAGGTCACGTATATTTCTCAATGTACGAGTTCTCGGAGAGTGTCAACAACTTTAAATCTATCCCAGTAGATCTTTTATCCTAGAATAAAGGTTGTTTCTCCCAAGAATTCTATGGAGAATTTTCTCGAAAGCCAAGCTTTCACCGATTGTTATTATGGGAATATAATTTCCAAGAAATGACATATTTTATCATTATTTATAGGACATCCACTGTCAATGCACTCCCACTAACCTCCTTATATACACAAGAATCATTTACGTTTTGAATTAAATCATATACCATTATGATTACATCAAAATGATAATTCCAAGAACCCAATGCTTGCTTCAATCCAAACATGGATCGAATAACCTGCAAACCTTGTTTGCTAGTTTTAGTACGACAGATCGTCAGGATGTTTTAAACATCCTCCAAAGGGTTTCCTTTTTAGGAAAGCGATTTTCCCGTTAAGCAGACATATTTCATAAATGAAATATGCAGCATCACCAAGAATTATCCAAATGGATTTACCATGGCAACAGGTAAAAGGTTTCGTCGTAATCAACACAATGTTGATAACGATACCTTTCGCTACAAGCCTAGCTTAGTACGTTGGTATGTTGCCATCCATGTATGTCTTCCTTGAAGACTTATATAGTACCAATAGGCACAATGCCTTTCGGTACAACAACTAGTATCAAACATAATTGATATACATGGAATCCATTTCGGACTCATGGTACTTTGCGATAATAGAGAGTCGATACCTTGTATCACTTCCTCTTACGTAGTCAGTTAGTATTGTCCAAAAGAATGACATCTTTATGAGGTGAGATCAGAAACCCATACCCCAGGTTGTTTTCTGACTCTCTTCGACCTACGCGGTTCTTGTGTATTCGAAGATTACTGGTACAGTTTCATCCCTGATGAACTGTTTGTGTTCCATTAAGGACTTAGTGCCTTGAATAGTATTACTCTGATTTTCATCGAGTTTAACTATCCTCCCACTTACCACAGCATATCGGTATTCCTCTTAGGAAAACCGCACGGCGAGCAACAATTAAATTATTCTCAAGTGAATTGTATAAGTATTATACTTATGTATCCCTAAGATAACCTACAATTGGCACTTATCCAATTTGGGTTCCAGTTTGGTATCATCCAAACATATGCTCAGCATACCCAAATTTTTAGGAATGTGAAACCCGGTTTCTTTCCTGTTCATATCTAATATGAAGTCTGTCAAACAAATTATTATAGAAACTTATTCAAAATAAGTTCTGCATTGTTTATGCTTATCCGTTGAAGGAAACGGTAGCTCAGAGCGACTCATGATTAACCTTATCATGTCCAATAAAATTCGATTACTCAGTTCGGACACACCGTCAAATTGATGTGTTCCGGAAGGAGTCCTCATTGAAAGAATACTATACTCTTTCAAGTATACTAGAACTTATTGCTTAAGTATTTTCCATTAAGGTCTTACCTAGACCCGGCCACGGTTCCAACCTGTTCCGATTCCGGTTCCGGAACCGAACCGGAATTGGACCGGTTCGGTTGGGGTTCCACCCCAACTCGAACCGGTCCGAACCGGTGGAACCGTACGGTTCCACCGGTTCGGACGGTTCCAACCGGAACCGAACAGTTCCGGTTGGAACCGTCGGGTTCCAACAGGAACCCTAATTCCCCCAACGGCTACTAGCCATTGGGGGAGCAGGGAGCCGTTTGGCTCCCTCTGCCAAACGGCTCACTGCCAAACAAAAAAGAATTAAAAAAAATATATTTTTATTATATAAAAAAAATACTAATGTATCCCTAATAACGGTAATAAAACGGTTATATTTATGGGTATTTTTTGTATCAAAAAAATTCTAAAATTCTATAAATAAGATTCATTTTTCATAATTTCATCACACAAAATTCTCAACTCTCTCATTTTCTATAATTCTCTTATTCTCAATCTTACTTCAATACAATTCTCTTATAATCTTATATTCTTATTTTCTCAATCTCAATTTATTTAGTTGTTAATTTGTTATCATTCGCATCGCAATTATTCAATTTTCTTATTTTTCTTCCTAATTTCTCAAAAATAAATGGCAAGCTCATCCGAGAACATAATGTCAAATATGCCAACCCAAGAGAGCGGCCCTAGTGTCAGTGCACAATCACGGAGAAGAGAAGTTAAGGCTCGGTCCTCCGATATTTTCAAAATTCATTTTACTTTGGAATATATAGAAGATGATTCACAACGAGCAATTTGCAACTATTGTGGGGTTATCTATAAATTTTCTGGTGGATACGGTAATATGATCTAGCACATGGAGAAACATCATCCGGTTGAATTTGGCATTGATACGACGTAGACTCAAATGGCCAGATACGCATCATCTAGTAGAGGTACGAGTAGTGTAGATTTATTTAAATATTCTGATGCAAAAAATAGAGAAGAATTTGCGAAATTAACTTGTATGGCACATCTTTCTTTAAGCTTTTGTGAAAAATTCATTTTACTAATTACGTGCATAATGCTTTAAACCCTGCTGCATGTAGAATGACTCGAAACACAACAAAACGTCATATTTTCAAATTATATAAAGATGGTAAAATTATTTTAAATGAAATATTTAAAGAGATGAAAGGTCGTATTTCTATATATTCTGATATTTGGAGTGACCATTGGCAAACACACTCATACATGGGTGTGACTTGTCATTGGATTGATGCATCATTTACCATGCAAAAACGACTTATTGCATTTAGAGTTTTTGATGACCAACATACTGCACATAATATTTATAGAATGATGAAGGTAATTTTTGATGAATATGGTTTAGGAGAAAAAATTTTAACAATTGGATTTGATAATGCATCTGCAAATCCTGCATCCATCAATGATTTAAAAGAAATATGTCAACCAAATTTAGGGGGTCGATTTTTTCATATTCGTTGTACATGTCATGTCCTAAACTTATGTGTGCAAGACGGTCTAAAATCATTATCTCCTTTCCTTGATCCAATTAAAATGGCACTTAACTGTATTTGGTCATATTCTCAAGTTAGGAGAGAATGGACCAAGTTTTGTAAAATAAATGGTTTTAAACCGATTAAATTTTCTAGAGATGTTCCAACACGTTGGAATTCTACTTATTTTCTTTTATGTCAAGCATTTCAATACAAAGATGCATTATGTAGTTTTTTTTTCTCAACATGTTCAAAATATCACACTTTATCCTAGTCAATGGGATATTTGTGAAAAAATTTTAGATATTTTAAGATTATTTAATGATGCTACTTTAGTTTTTAGCGGTGTTTATTATCCTACAGCACATTTATTTCTTCTTGAGAGTTTGAATATTGTTGGCACTCTCGATGAGCATGTTGACAGTGACGACCCTAATGATATTGTTTTGCTCGAAGCCATTACTGTTATGAAAGTAAAATGGTTGCATTATTTTAGAGAAATTCCTTTACTTTATCTTATTGCTGTTGTTTTTGATCCTAGATTTAAATTAGAAGGTTTGAATGGTGGTCTACAAGCTTACTATGGTTATTTAGGAATATTAGATGACATTGATATTACGAGCATAATGATGAAATTAAGAATGATTTAATTATTTTATTTAATGATTATATTGTAAGATATAACTTAGGAACATTAGGTCAATCTAGTAGTAGCGAACCGGTAATTCAAACAAGACTTACCGCAGGGGATCGTTGGTTATTGCAACGAAATAAAAAATCTAGGGATACTACGACAACTAATAATCCTGAATTAGATAATTATTTATCTACAAATTTTGAGTTTTCTAATGAAAGTTTATGCAGTAAAAATTTTAAAATCCTTGAATGGTGGAACCGGCATCAAAATATATATCATGTTTTATCTATTATTGCTAAAGAGATCTTGGCAGCACCTATTTCCACCGTTGCGGTTGAGCAAGCCTTCAGTTTGGGAGGTAATATATTGGAAGCTAGGCGATCTTCATTACATCCAAGCACTCTAGAAGCACAGCTTGCGTGGATGATTGGACTCGAGCTGATCTGAAACAACAAGAAGATGCCCCCGATGATTTTGAAGATTTGTTCGATAATGCTTCTGCAACAAGTGCAAGCGGAAGCTGCGGAATCGGAGCCGAAGGTTCAACTGATAATGATGATTGATAAATTTAAAATTATAATTTACAAAGGGGATATGTCTTAAACTTATAATGGAACTACGTGAGCTTTGATTCCTCTCACCCTTGGAGGATACGTAGGCAACTTAAATTTTTAAAAATTTAAGCTCAAGCTCTTCAATGTAATAAATTTATAAGTAATAAATTTTTTTTATTTATAAATTTAATCTCAATTTTTTTAATTAATAAATTTTTTTTATTTAATCTTTGATTAATTGATTCCTCTCATTTTTTAATTTTAAATAATAAAAAAAAAAATTAAACCGAATCGAACCGAAAACGAAACCGAATCGGTTCGGTTCGATTAGGTTTTAGGTTCCGGTTCCACTTAAGTATGGAACCGGAACCGAACCGGATTTAACCGGTTCGATTCCGGTTCCACACTTGTGGAACCGGAAACCGGCCGGTTCGGTTCGGTTCCGAACCAGAACCGAACCGCCGGCCGGGTCTAGTCTTACCGTGACGGTTAATACTTTAGCCGATCTGTTTGTCTATTTCGTGTCAAAACTTTAAAAGTTTCCGATTCGTGTTTCAAATGAAACACTTAACCATAACACGATGCCACATCTGTAAAGGTCACGCAATATTCGTATCCACCTCTAGCTTAGCTAGACATGGGCCAACTTATTTCACAATGAACTAGGGCTAATAGATCGGTGGCATTTGCACTTTTACCATGTAAAGGCGGTTCAGGCACTTTGCCCAATAAACTAGATTCAAAGACTTTATTTGATTGGAATCAAATCAGTCCGAGTACCCACTCTTCGAAAGTGTGGATATACGAGTCTTGTTTGATTGTGTCCCAGACAACAATGCCACAATATGTTTCATCTGATCAAATCAGTTAAGCTATTTGTTTGTCATGTTATATGTTTGAGATATTTTATATTCAAAATATAAATTCTGTTATTCACATCTAATGTGTTTTTCTCAATATCATCTTTATATAATAAAACACTTTAGTGTTCTAGAATATAAAGGTAAATCTGCAACGGATTAAACACTGATATAAAAATAATGTTTCTAGTCAAACTAGTTACATTATAACAGTTTCCAAATTTAAGTATACACCTGAAGGTAGTTCCTAAACTTAGGTATCTATGGTCAAAACAGCAACTTTCGTCCTGTTTCCAATTCGCAGATTAATCTCAACTGAAATCAGTATCCTGCTCATAGCCGATTCCAATAACAGATTTAATACTAGTAGTGAACATATTTATGACAATCATATTTGAAGTCAGAGCCTTGCTCATTTTCAATTCCTTCATGTCTGCTTTGTCCAAACGGTAGTCACGCTTCCACGATCTCGTTTGCCACAATTTAGGCAGACATTTTGGGATAAGTCTTTTATCTTCCTAGAAGATAATAATGATTTTTCCTTTGCCATTTTCAACACTCCAGAAGCTTTTGGCCAAGCCTTGGCCTTCTAGAATATCGAAGTAAGGTGCGCCTTGCGCAACTTGCCTAATTGCAAAGTTTGACTTTATCTACTTGAGAATAGTCATTAACTCTCCAAGAGTTATTTAATGCAATTTTGTACTTCTAAAATCTAAGTATAGATTTATGAAGATCCTTCAATTTCAATATCATACTTTAAGAATCTAACCCTTAGTTCTGATAAAGAAATTAAGGAGTCTATTTGACAAGTGTAATGGATTAAGCACTAAAGTTATCATCAGATAAATCTTCCAAAGATCATGCTCTACTTATTTGCTTAACTCCGAGCTTAGGCCTAAGATGTTATTTTATCAAATAAAGTAACTTCTTAATTTCCAGGACTATCCTGAAATTTTTTTCCCAATTCGAAAAATTAAAGTCGTTTAAACACATTTTCTCTATGATTATGTTTTAAACACCAATATTTCAATTTATCTTGATTCTAATAGTCTAACTATTTAATCAACGATTTCATGTACTTTCATTTATAATGATTACTATAGTCCAACTATATAATCAACTATACTTTTAATTTGTTAATTCAATTATATTGATTACTAAAATCCAATTACAAAATCAACTATTTATTGAATTAGTTTGAATACAGTCCAACTATTTTAAAACAACGATTTAAATATTAGTCTAACTAACATTTAATTTATTTGACGAATGATATTTGATTGAGCGTGTATGGCAAGTTATTAAACGAATATTGCAAATTTAATTCTTGCCTCCCACTATTTTTCGGCGAGCCCTAACCCTCTGTCGAGTACTCGGGAAACCGTGTTTCCTAGTGGGCTAGGATCCCGCTAAATAACACACAATCTTGACTTTGGCCAACAAATTGTATTGTACTTAACTAGGTAGATCTCTAAGATCAATTGGATCACATCCAATTCCTAGATCCAGTAGGTGGACATCCAAGTCCGAAACATATATCTCATATATGCCAATACATCCAATATATTCCCTTAACCTTTTTCCTCTGAATCAACTAAGCCTTGGCTTTGGCACAACAAGCTTAAAGATCCCAGTTAAGCGGAACCCATTGACCATGGAAAGCTTCGTAATCAATGTCGATGGACAAGAAGTGATCTTGACTTTGGCCAACAAATCACAACTTGGACAAGACACCAATATAAAACAAAGCTCTCGTGATTCAAACACATCCGTGACGGACAAAGGTCATGACTTTGGCCAACAAACCAATGTCAGTCTTGGATCTTGTGTAAGAATCACTCAATAGAAGGAAAAACGCTTAATATTATGTGAGGGTTTTTTTGCGTGCAAATTGGCAACTAATTTTTTATATTTGTTAAGGTCTCATCATCATACACCCTTTAACATGCATTCTAAACACATAATAAAGTGCATATGAATTAATAATAATGATATGCGGATGGATACTTAACATATTGATCCTAGATCAAATCTCTCCATTTCCTCTATCCCGCTAGTACAAGTATTACTTCTACCCGTTACACTACACTTCTAAAGAAACCTCATTTACATTGAAGTGAATATGTGAGAAGAGAATACAAAGAATAATGAGGTAATAAGGCTGGAAACACTGGTCCAATTAATAAATTCCAAATTTATTACAATAATTTCTAAAATTGCCCCACCCATCTAATATCCATCCGATATACATTATTCATGCATCGCACCATGTATTCACACAAGCATGTTAACAATCAATCTCATCAAAATAATTAATATGATAATTAATGACCATCCAATGTTCAAACAACGATTTGATTTTGTGCGAGTCAAACGTTTTTTACGAATAAGTACTCAAAGTACGATTTCTTGAATTAAATTAAACTACAATATTAAATCCTATTTAATATGTATTTAATACTAATTCATTATTTAATTCCAAATTAAATACAACACTTTATTAATAAACCTTTTACGACTTAAATTCCAAATTTAATTGTTACAGGTCTCAAGCCCCCGATTAACGTCCAACGTTAATTTAATTAAAGTCCAATGGGCTTTTAATTAATTACCAAAGGCATGGGCTTTTGGTCAACATGGGTCAAACCCAAAGACTAAAGCCCATTAAAGGAATTACCCTTATATGCCTTTGAAACCAATTTAGGCCCATTAGGCCCAATTAAAGTTAAAGGTCCATTAGTCGCATTTGGACTTTACGGAAGCGGTTTTGTGCCCAATTGGATCCAACCAATTTCCCTAAACCTAACTTGGTATAACCAAGCCCAATGAAGCCCAATAACAACTTTCAAGCCCAATTTCTAAAATTGGCCCAACACAATTAAATTACAAAACTCAATTTCACAATTTAATTATTCAAAAGTGTATAACATAATTAACTACCCAATTCAATATTTCCAAAACACCAATTAGCCCAATTAATCATGTTCATCAACAAGAAATCATGTCCAACACATTTCATCAAAAACAAAACCCATTATCACATGCTTATAGTCTCGGCCAAGTGAGGATTTTATGTCCGATTCGGTTTCAATCCAATTAAATCCACAATCGACATTAAATCAACAATTCCAATCGTTTCCAACTCATCCAATGAATCAAAAAAAAAATTCCAAGACTAAATAGGGCATAGTGTATTCGGCCAAGCCTTATATTTTGGGCAAATTTGTTCCAAGCAATATTTCATCAAATTGATCCAATCAATCTTCAATAAAACATGTTTTAAGCATACTCAAACATCCAATTTAATTAAATCATGCTCAAACACATTTTACCCAAATTTTAAGTCCTAAATTCAAGTTTCATGCTTTTAGAAGCTCTGGTACCATTGTTGGGAAATCTC
This sequence comes from Zanthoxylum bungeanum, assembly GCA_019454045.1. Taxonomy (NCBI): domain Eukaryota; kingdom Viridiplantae; phylum Streptophyta; class Magnoliopsida; order Sapindales; family Rutaceae; genus Zanthoxylum; species Zanthoxylum bungeanum. The sequence goes on along the minus strand of SKCR01020746.1, from coordinate 25,396 downwards.
TAAGACCCAAGGATCGAAAAAAGCATAGAAACACATGTGAATAAAATCGAGGAATTTACGGAATACTTACATCGATCGGTTGAGCGACGCGGTAGACAACAAAAACTTTTTATGCCCTTTGAGATGGTCGTGGCAGTCCACTATTTGCCCTCTCCAAGATTTGGCCATGGAACCTCTACCAAGCTCCAAGCTTTCATGATTTGATTCCAAGCTCGAGGGTGGGTTTCCCTATCACCTTTGTATGTCTCTATTGTGTGCTAGCACTCTTGATATTTGCCACAAAAATCACTCTTTTCATCTTCATCATGTTCGGCCATGAGAGGAAAAACAAGAAGAAGAATGCCCACAATGGGCGTGAATGAGGAAGAAGAGAGGTGAGAGAGAAAGTTGTGTAGGTTAGTGAGAAAAGGTGTATCAAATACACTTTTATTTGATTTTCAAAAAAATCAATTAATAGATTTCTAAAATCAAAAACAAATACTAAACATTTAAATATATTAATGTCTATCATGCCATCACTCTCCCATCACTATTCACATCAATCAAGTTGTCAAGTCACATCACTCAAAGTGACAAGTTGTCAAGTCACATCACTCAAAATAACAAGTGATTTGACGCTTGAAGTGACTAGCAATTTTACGCATGATGCGACTAATGATTTAACGCTTGATGTGACTTGCGTGCCGCACTCGAATTCGAAATGCGAATACACTCGCAAACAATCTCGGGCTCGGGTTCGCTAATTCCAAATTAACAAATTTTCTGTTGCATCGTAATTAATTCTAATTTCATTAAATAATCATGCCTAGCATAATCACTATTCACGTTGCTAACGAATTAATTCTAAATTAACTCATTCGCCCGAATTAAAATCTAATTTTAATTCTGCGTCAAAATCTAGTTTCGTTTAATATATTGAATATATTAATTTACCGATTAATTCCAAATTAATCGTTATCTCTCTTTAAATGATATTTTATCCTAGATAAAATACCTCCGTAATTATTCCCAAATTAATTTTCTCTCTCATCTAATTATTCCCAGATTAATAAAGTTCGAGTCATACGTCATCGGTGAATCTTCGGGAAGCAACCCATGAGATCCCTGGATATGTTGGTAGTAAATACGGTCATCGGACTATCCGAACACATACGTGCCAAGTACTACATTTTACCGATTTACAAGACAAGGTTGGCCTCTAGTAAAGCGTCATGCCTACCCAATTCTCCAGAAACATGCTTACAGGAATAAGCGATCTATATCAAGCGTAGTATACGTGGTATCGTGTATGTCGATCCAGTATCGGATGTCACGTGCTAAGCCTGGGACTGGAATTGTGTCTGCCCCATACGAAGCACATGTCGAATGTCTGGTAACTAGTCTCTATAATCGGATATACATGACCTAGTCATAATATCCCGATAGCTGTAGCATTTAAGAGCACTAATACCGTATCATACGTGACATCATCTCCACTATGACTGGAGTGATACTTCCGTCTTGACATCACACCCAATACACTACGATTCTCAATATACCCAGTAGAGGCATACACAGAACCGGTTAAAGCCCTGGATGACCAAAACCAAAGCATATTAGTTGTCGCAACTATTAGCGGTGCAAGTCTCAAGTTAAAACCAAATACACCTACCCTGATTTCGGACTTCCATAGACACATAGTCATACTACCAATGGAATTCTGAAGGGGTCTATCCAGAGCGAAGCTATTTTCGTACTATCGGTAAAACACAACCTCTTATTACACTTGCATGGGTATCCAATACCCAAATATATGAGAACTATGCCGTTATGATCTCACATAACACGCACAAGTGTAATACTAGTCTTTTACGCATTTATCGATGTCCAATCTCGATAATACTATGATTAGGGATATTTAATGATTAATCCTTCGTGGACTGATACTGTCTCATATCATCTCAATCCAGGAACTAATCATATGGACCTCCTATCAATTAGACATCTAGGTGATCTAATCACAAATGATAAGAGAGAAATCTCATTTGTCACATAGTTAATTTGTACAACAACACCATGATCTGTACAAATAGTGACGTTATGGGTCATAACTGTCCAATAATAACCACTTTATCTTTAAATAGATATTTGGAAGATTCACAACCCTGGATAGTTTCTTAATATTGAATTTTCCAAAACCTACTTTCGCGCAATTTTATTTACTTGTTTTTAAGTTTAAAATCAATCACCATTTCAAATCAATCAATCAATATGTTAGATACTAGTAATCATTTGACCTCATAAAATTAATAGATTAGGTATTAAGTCCCCATGGGATCGATACTTTTTATACTACTTGAACGATACGTGAGCTTGCGTTATACGGGTGTGTAAGCACCGGTCAAGTTTTTGGCGCCCTTGCCGGGGACTTATTTATCTTTTATTATTAGTTTTGAGGTTAGATACCTTTACTTGTATCTAATTTCTTTTTATTTATTATTTTTGTTTTCTTGTGTTTCAGGTTCTCAGATCCTTCATGAGATGAACCAGAAGCTTTGAACTCCGGCTGCTTGACCCAGAGATTGAAAGAACCATCAGACAGTTGAGAAGGGAAATACGAGAAGGACAAGAAGCAATTGTTAACATGGAACCTGCACCTTTGGAGGTTGCACCACAATTTCCCATTCGAGACAGAACTATTTCGGTGGTTGACTGACTCATTTCATGTATTGTACTTCCTCCCTTACCAGTAAATGCGGGTGACATCAAAACTTGCATTCAGATGATATAACATTCAGTTCAGTTTGGGGGAAATGCAACTGAAGATCCTAATGCCCGCATAAGTAACTTCTGGAAGCTTACGGCACTTTCAATTACAACCGAGAAGTTGAAGAAGTAATGAGACTACATGTTTTCCCATACTCCTTAAAGGATAGAGCTAAAGCTTGGCTACATTCACTACCAGTAGGTTCTATCACAACATGGAATAATCTAGCCACCAAATTCCTTGCAAAATACTTCCCACCAGCCAGAACTGGAAAGCTGAGGAATGATATCACATCCTTTGTGCAACAAGATTCAGAAACTCTTTATGAAGCTTGGAAAAGGTACAAAGATTTTCTCCGGAAATGTCCTCACCATGAGATTCCAAAATGGCTTCAAGTTCAAACATTCTATAATGGACTTTCTAGAATAATGAGAACCACAATTGATGCTGCTGCTAGAGGAGCTTTGATGGCAAAAGGAGAAGATCAAGACTGGGACTTAATCGAAGAAATGGCCAACAATAATTCCTTATGGCCAACAGAAAGGAGCTTAATCTAAAGAATTGCAGGTTTTTATGAAGTTGGAACAAACACAATAGTCAGTGCCAAGTTAGATAAAATCTACAAATTTATGGAGATTCTCATCACACAAAGCAATATCGGAGCCTTAAGTTCACCATATGGAGGAGCACCAGAGCTAACTCAACCTGAAGAGACGGTGAATTATGTCAACAATTTCAATAGATAGGGGAACAATCCATATTCCAACACCTACAACCCAGGGTGGAGGAATCATCCTAACTTTTCATGGAGCAACAATTCAGGGCAAAAGAATAATCCACCACCTGGATTCCAACAGCAGAACTATCCACCACTTGGATTCCAACAGCAGAACAAAGGCCATGAGCATGAAAAAGAACCAGTAATGGCAGAAGTGCTAGCTCAGTTAAAAAAATATGAAGATATGTTTCAAAACCAATCAACTTCTATCAAAGATTGGACAACTGACCAATGCTCAGAGTTACAGGCCGCCAGGAAATCTTCCCAACAACACAGAACCAAATCCAAGGAACCGAGGGAATGAGCAATGTCAAGACATTACATTGAAAAGCGGTACTGAAATCAACAAAGATGTTGGAATCAAGACAACAATCGAGGAAGTTACTAAAGATGCAGTTCCACAGATGGAGGAAAAAGAAGCAAAGGAAAAAGAAATAGAACATATCACTCCATCTCACATTTTCCTCAGCGTCTTCAAAAAAACAAACTGGACAAACAGTTCGCTCGATTCTTGGAGGTGTTCAAAAAGCTGTACATCAACATTCCATTTGTAGAAGCCTTGGAAGAAATGCCCAGCTATGTCAAATTCATGAAAGACATTCTATCACGAAAATGGAGATTGGGAGATTATGAGACAGTAGCATTATCGGAAGAATATAGTGCTATCATTCAGAGGAAACTTACCCCAAAGTTGAAAGATCTTGGCAGTTTCACAGTCCCGTGCACCATGGGAGAACATTATATCGGTAAGGCTTTATGTGATTTAGGTGCTAGTGTTAACTTAATGCCTTTTTCTATTTACAGGAAACTGCAAATTGGAGAAGCAATGCCTACCTTAGTCTCACTGTAACTTGCTGATCGAACGCTCGCATTTCCGAGAGGAGTTGTTGAAGATATGCTGGACAAAGTTGACAAACTCATTCTCCCAGCAGATTTCAACATCCTTGACCATTTTTAGCGACAGGGCGAACTGTGATTGATGTACAAAAAGGAGAACTAACTATGAAAGTTCGGGACCAAGAAGTTACTTTCAATGTTTTCAAAGCCATGAAATTCCCGAGCGATGAAAAGGAGGAAGAATGTTTGAGAATTGATGTTGTTGATTGTATCATCCAGGATACTGATGCAAGTCCCACAGACAAACTTGAAGCTTGCATCACCAATATGATTGACAGCGAGCTTGATGCTGAAATTTTGGAATATATCAACTATCTTGACAAGTCGTTCCATTTCAAATCAACAACACCAGTTGAAAGTCTAGAACCCTCAAAGAAAGATCGAATTAAGCCTTCGATTGAAGAACCACCACAATTGGAGATGAAACTATTTCCAAACCATCATAGGTATGCATTACTTGGAAAATCTTCTGAATTACTTGTTATTATTTCTTCTTCTCTAACAATTGAACATGAAGAAAAGTTATTGAGAATGTTACGAGAGCACAAGAAAGCTATTGGCTGGACTATAGCTGACATTCGAGGCATTAGTCCATCATTTTGCATGCACAAGATCCTGATGAATGACGAGTACAAACCCACAGTGGAGCATCAACTGAGACTCAATCCAATCATGAAGGATGTTGTAAAGAAAAAAATAATCAAATGGTTTGATGCTAGCATCATTTATCTCATCTCAGATAGCAGCTGGGTGAGTCCTATGCAGTGTGTGCCGAAGAAAGGAGGAATTACTTTGGTCACCAATGAAAAGAATGAGATGAATCCAACAAGAATGGTGATTGGATGGGGAGTATGCATGATTACCGGAAGCTGAACAAAGCCACGAGGAATGATAATTTTTCGCTTCCTTTCATTGATCAAATGCTGGACAGACTAGCGGGACATGAGTTTTATTGCCTTCTGGACGGATATTCAGGGTACAATCAGATTGCTATCCAATCAGACTGGCTGAAGAAAGGAGGAATTATTGTGGTCACCAATGAAAAGAATGAGCTGATTCCAACAAGAACGGTGACTGGATGGAGAGTATGCATGGATTACCAGAAGTTGAACAAAACCATGAGGAATTACCATTTTCCGCTTCCTTTCATTGATCAAATGCTGGACAGACTGGCGGGACATGAGTTTTATTGCTTTCTAGATGGATATTCAGGGTACAATCAGATTGCTATCGCCTTATAAGATCAGGAGAAAACTACCTTTACATATCCGTATGGTACTTTTGCTTTTCGTAAGATGCCATTTGGATTATGTAACGCCCCAGCCACATTTCAACGTTGCATGATGGCCATCTTCTCAGATATGTTGGAGCAGAGTATGGAGGTATTCATGGATGACTTTTCTGTGTTTGGAGATTCTTTTGACCATTGCTTGCAAAATCTAGAACAGGTGTTACAAAGGTACGAAGATACAAACATGGTACTCAATTAGGAGAAATGGCACTTCATGGTGCAAGAAGGCATTGTTCTTGGACACCGGATCTCACAAAATAGAATCGAGGTAGACGAAGCAAAGATTGAGACAATTGAAAAACTACCTCCACCAACATCTGTCAAAGGGATTCGGAGATTTCTCGGACATGCTGGTTTTTACATGAGATTTATCAAAAACTTTTCCAAGATTGCAAAACCTCTTTGTAATCTTCTGGAGAAGGATGTGCCTTTCAATTTTTCCAAAGAATGCCACGAAGCTTTTGAAATCTTGAAACAGAAGTTGGTCTCTACTCCCATCATAGTAGCACGAGACTGGACTTTTCCATTTGAGGTGATGTGTGATGCTAGTGATTTTGCTGTAGGTGCAGTTTTGGGACAACGGAAAGCAAAGATTTTCCACACCATTTATTACTCCAGCAGAACTTTAAATGAAGCTCAACTCAACCACATAACCACTGAAAAGGAGCTGCTTGCAGTTGTGTTTTCTTTTGACAAATTTCACGCTTTTCTGCTGGGTCCCAAAGTGGTAATCTACACAGATCATTCAGCAATCAAATATCTGATCACGAAGAAAGATGCTAAACCCAGATTGATCCGTTAGATACTTCTTCTGCAAGAATTCGATGTAGAAATTCGAGACAAGAAAGGGACAGAAAACCAAGTGGCAGATCATTTATCGAGGCTTGAAAATGGAGAAACAGCTTGCAAAGAACTTTCAATCAAAGAAACTTTTCCAGATGAACAACTGTTTGCCATGAAACAATATGAAGTCCATTGGTATGCTGACTATGTCAACTACATTGTTTCAAGAAAATGGCCGTTGGAATGGACAACTCAGCAACGGAAGAAGTTTTTCAAAGAAGTAAAGCACTATGTTTGGGATGAGCCGTACCTGTTTAAACGTTGTGCTGATCAAATATTGAGATGATGCGTTCCACAGGAGGAGGTCAATAGTGTTTTGCAGCACTGTCATTCAGCACCATATGGGTGACACTTTAGCGGTAACAAAACTGCAGCAAAAGTCCTACAATCAGGTCTATTCTGGCCCACTCTTTTTAAAGATGCTTACTTGTTTTCTCTTCAATGTGACAGGTGCCAGAGAACGGGGAATATTTCGAGAAGAAATGATGACCATTGCAAAATATTCTAGAAGTGGAGATATTTGATGTGTGGGGAATTGATTTCATAGGACCCTTTGTGCTATCATTCGGAAATCTGTACATCATTGTTGCTGTAGACTACGTCTCCAAATGGGTTGAAGCAATTGCACTGCCATCCAATGATTCAAAAGTGGTTATCAAATTCCTAAAAAAGAATATTTTCACTCGGTTCGGAACACCTCGTGCAATTATCAATGATGGTGTCACACATTTCTGCAACGTATATTTTGATGCACTTCTATCCAAATATGGAGTTACTCACAAGGTTGCCACTGCCTACCATCCACAGTCAAATGGACAAGTTGAAGTTTCAAACATGGAAATCAAAAGAATCTTGGAGAGAACTGTTGGATCAACAAGGAGGGTCTAGTCTACAAAACTCGATGACGCATTATGGGCTTACTGGACAGCTTACAAGAGACCCATTGGTATGTCACCAAATCGATTGGTGTTTGGGAAAGCATGCCATCTGCCAGTTGAACTTGAACACAAGGTATACTGGGCACTGAAGAAGTTGAATCTTGATCCACAAGCTGCAGAAGAGAAAATACTCCACCAACTCAATGAATTGGAGGAATTTCACCTGCAGGCCTATGAGAATGCGAAATTGTACAAAGAAAAGACCAAGAAATGGCATGACCGAAAAATAATGCACAGACAGTTGGAACCAAGGCAGCAGATGTTGTTGTAGAACTCGAGGTTGAAACGTTTCCCTGGAAAGTTAAATCAAGGTGGTCAGGTCCATTTGTGATCACTCAGGTTCTACCATATGGAGCTGTTGAGTTACTAGATCCTAATACTAACAACACATTCAAAGTTAACAGTCAGCGTGTCAAGCTTTACTGAGGAGAATCATTTGAACGACGAAAAGAAAGTGTCACACTTTCAGATCCAGCATAACGTTCGGGCATTCATGTCTAGCTGACGACTTTAAACTTAGCGCTAGCAGGGAGGCAACTCATGCAATCTTTGTGTATAAATTGTAATTTTGTGTGATTTAATTTTTTCTGTTTAGTTTTTGCAGTTTAAATCATTTTAGGATGGAAGAAGTTCTCGCAAATCTTCACAAGCAATTTCCTTCTCTCTCTCAAAAATCTCTGATGAAAGTTTACAAAGGTCGCTTGGAACAGATGAGACTATTGATGATCAAAGGTATTCCTACTGATATTCATTGGATAATTGAAGCATGAGTCTGATTGGCAGGTGAGTCCTCTGATCTTTTTATTTCACATCTGTCTGGTTTTGGAAGAAGTACCTATGCTAAAAAGAGAATAGCCAAAAGAATGTTTGTTTGTTACATATGTGCTCGCATGTTTTGTAATACTCGTTGTAGTTCTTTAGGAATGGTATTTGATAACCGCGAAGATAAGGTTAATTTCATTAGGGATGGCTTGAGTAAGGAGTCTTTGGATGACAAATCTAAAAATCTTGAGATGCATCCTAGTGGATATATGTATCATGAAATTCATGTGTAATATGCACAATTCCAAAAGGAAAGACAACATTTAAGTCTCAGGAATCTGACTCAAAAAGACACTGTTTGCCAATTTATAAGAAAATTGGATGGGAAGCTTGTCTCTGACGCATAGACGTCAATCAAGCCGTTAAGTTTCTTGTACATATATATCTCTTTTTCTTTTCCTAATAATTATGATTTATTTTGTTGTTTCCTTTTATTTTCTCCTATAGGATCCAGACCTTTTTTACTATCACGATTTATTTTACAATTTAACTAATAATTGTCATTTGGCAGGTACTAGTGCTATTATTCTTACTCTCCCTTTTCAGGTGTTATAAATTCAACTCATCAATGCACTTTTGAAGACATCCAGAGTAAAACATGGAAGCCACTTCAAGAAGACGGGTTGAAAATATCTGTGTGTTTTGCGGTACTAGTGTTGGTGTTAAACCACAATACGTAGAAGCAGCACATGAATTGGGTCGAGTCTTAGCTGTAAGGAATATGCACTTAGTATATGTGTAGGCATTGCATTTTTTACGTACCAAACCCGATGATGAGCTCCTGTAAGGAGGCACTACCTTTAAGTCATGGAAGTCGCAGAAAATGGTCGTTGGAAAGGAAAGTCAAGAGTTGACGCATTTTTGTTTTAATTCGCTAAGTTTGCTCGGAGTTCGCTTGTTGAATCTTCATTTCAAGACGTATCCTTGGCCCAAAACCCTCGCAAGACGCATTATGCCCACCAACACCAAAGCCCACGCCCAAATCCCACCAAGACACCAAGGCCCACGCCCAAAGCCCACAAAACCAAGCCAAATCACATACCAAACCATTCTAAGCCCACCATCCATTAGGCCCACGCCCATGACACTAAAATTACCCCTCCTTACACTATTCAAACATGATTTACCCATCTACCAAACTTACTTTAACCATTCCACCCCACTTTGACAAAATAATAAACAAATAACAAACACATAATTCAAACCCACACCTCACTCATTCAAACCCATACCTCACCCATACCTCACTCATTCAAACCCACACTTCACTCATTCTCACCCATACCTCACTAATTCTCACCCACACCTCACTCATTCTCACTCATACCTCACTCATTCAAACCCACACCTCACTCATTTAAACCCATACCTCACTCATTCACACCCACACCTCCACTATCCCATTTGCCTATATAAACCATCATTTTCCACCTTGGAACCCCTAGCACATATCAAGATACATCAAGCAAAAAAAATCAAGCATTCACCAAGCATTTTAGGAGAACAAGATAGCCCCCCTCATCTCACGCCACTGTTGCCTATTTCCAAGCCATTCACTGCTTCTTTTGAGACTTGAAGTCACGCCCAAGCCCTTCCATTCACTACCTCTGATCATTTCAAGAATTCATCCAGCCCCCCTAACCCTCACATCTTCACGCATAAAGCACCCACTCGACCTCCCCTCACTGCCCTTGCACCCAACACGCAAAACAGCCCCTTATTTCACGCAAAACAGTCCACCAAACAGCCCATTGTCACGCCCAATTTAGCCCCTGGAATTTACACCCAAATCAACCTAATTTTAGCCCCAAACCAGTACACAAACTGACCTAAATACCCTCCAAAATTCGCCCAAAAACAGCAGCTCAAAAGCCTTCAAACAGTCCCCAAAGTCACCAAAACAGTGAGCAAAAACTGCACTTGTAAGCCCTTGAGTAAACCAAGCAAACGGCAGTCCAACGCCTCTTAAAAATCACCGAAATTGACCTTAATCCACTGCCAACCAGCGAGCCAAGTACGAAGACCTAAAACGCAGCGAAGTGAACTCAAAACAGCGGACAAAGTCACCAAAACAGTGAGCAAAACATCAAAACAGCGAACCGGTGGGATCGTAGCGACTTAGCCTTTCCGACGGCCGTGTAACGCGTCTCCGAGCAGCGACAAAAAAGGTTAGACCTGAGGGTTTATATTACAGAATTTTCTCACATAAAATAATGATTTAGAAAATGTATTTTATGGTATTTTAGCATTAGTAGTTAATTTAGCATATTGTTGGAATTGGCTCACATGAAATAATAGCTTAAAAGATGTATTTTATGTGTTTAATTAGTTTAGTATGTTGTATTAAATTTATTTACATGAAATAATGATTTAGGAAATGTATTTTTATGTGTTTAGCATGAATAATTGGTTGAGCATGTTGTTTAGAACTAATTCACATGAAATAATGACTTAGGAAGTATGTTTAATTTAAATGGTTAATTGAGCATGTTATTTGGAATTTATTTACATGAAATAATGAATTAGTGTATGATGTGATTTTGGGGTGAATGAAATATGTGTTCTTTCTTGTGGTATATTGGATGGAAACCCATACATAAATTCCATAGCCGAATCCGAATGGACGGTATTATGGTTTGCACTCGGGATACAATGCCCCGTACCACTTGAAAGATTCGTATATTTCATTTCATCCAACTTGTATTCGAGCATGATAAGACCACCAGAATGTTGTTTTACTTTCAAAGCATGTGAACTTAGATTTAGGCTTATAGGAATTTAGAATAGTTCTTACCGATGTATGTTGAGTAGACTTGGTTAAAATTGCACAAATCCATTCATTACAAGTGACATAAGTAAGGGACCATTCCGAACCCAACGGTTTGAGGTCTTCCCTTGCGAGGGGTGAGTGCGGCCTTAAATCATTTTCCCGTTCACACCGGGTGGCGACTCCATTATTCTCCGGTTTAGTCCCCCGTAGGCTACTCCGTACTCCCAATGGGCCGCGAGCCCAGAACAGCATGCGTCGTCCAGTTTCTGTTATCTACAGTCTGGCGACTCCACTGGGGATAGAGAATCGGCCTCGAAATATTGTCTTGTAATGTTTGGATTTGTGTTTTAATTAATCATGACTACTGTGGGTTTAGGGAGTTTAATTAAAGGCATTGTTAAAGCTAGGTGATGGTTTGGTGTCTTCGTTCACTCACTACCCTTCGGGGAAAAGCTGTGAAGGCACCTAGATAATCATTATATGTAGCTTGTTGTGATAGACTAGTTTGGAGGACTCGTTGTTTATTCCTGACACCAAGCGATAAGAGCCTAAGGGGTTTGGGTACTTAAGAGAGCCTCGCTCCACCCTCCCTCTGGTGAATCTACAACGGGAAGTCCATTCGATAGTTAGTCACACACCATAACTTGTTGGCACGTACCATAAGGTATAAAAAAGGTGCGTTCACTTGGTCGCTTGAACCCTTGAGTAGGGAGTCCTAGTTGTGAACAATCCTTCGTCAACCAGAGCTTTTGTTTACACTCCTAAAGCCTATATGTGAACCTTAGTTGCATGACCCTTAGAAAATATTTGATTATGCTTGTGTTTTGGACCGTCGTCATTTGGATTCAGTTGGACTCTTTGTCGAAAGATGTGAACTCGTTGGGCCATTTAAACTGGGACAAGTTCATGTCCTTTTGACAATTAGGCCAAAATTTCTAAAATGTCGATGGGCCAGTTTGTGTTTGTGCCTTTTATCATTTGAAGTTATTTAGTTATATTATCGCAAAAGTGTAAACCTGTGGGCCTTTTCAACTGGGACAAGTTTGCACCACGTGATGGTGTGTAATTGAATATTTTAAAATGATAATGGGCCGAGTAGTTAGTAGTTTATTTTATTGCTTTATGATTTTAGAATTTCATATATTGCATGCATCGCACACATACGCACTGACACATGGCACTAAAAAAGCACGATAGATACCTGTTGGGTTAGAGAGGGGACCAGACTCGTCAAGAAACCGATAGTAAGAATGAGCGAATCAGTCAACGAGGGGTCTTGGATGGATCAGATTGAGGCCAGTCTTGCAAAGATGGCCGAGCACCTGCAGGCACTAACTGCCACCATGTCCAATACTGCTTTGCCCCGCGCTGCGGGAGGTTCTGAGAATGAAAGGCGCGATGAGCCGCCAACTGGTTTGAATGATGATGTGCCGGGATTTGATGATGATATGGCAGAGTATGCTGCCAGTAGAATAGCCGGAACTCAGGCCGAGATGCAGAAGCTTCGGGACCAAGTTGAAACGGTCACCCGAAAGTTGAAGGGAAAGAACGAAGACTTGTTGGACTATGATACCATGACTTTTGAGGAGCAGTTGCCCGCTTACTTCAAAATGCCCGACATTGCTAAGTTCAACGGAAACGGAGACCCGAGAGTCCACTTGACGCAGTATGTCTCAGTGATGAGTTCGGTGGGCTTGTCGCAACGTCAAGTCCAGAAAATGTTCGGAATGTCGCTCGAAGGAGCCCCTGTGGTATGGTATCACAGTTTGGAGAAGCAAGTAAAGGAAGACTGGAGGGAGTTGGCTGATGCCTTCCTCAAGCAGTATGTTACTGACCTTGAAATTGATCTGTCCCTCCGTGACTTGGAGAATGTCAAGCAGAGACCGGAGGAGAGTTTTAAGGAGTATGTGGATCGGTGGAGAGGCCAATTATTGAAGATGCAAACAAAGTCTTCAGAGAAAGATCAGATCAAGATGATTATCAAGGGGACTAAGCCCTCGATCTATGGGAAGTTGAGGAGAATGACTTCAATGATTGCGGACTTTCGACAGCTGAGAGAGACCGTTATGGACATTAAAGAAGAAGGGGCCAAAAATAGGAAGTTCTACAATCTGAACCGGAGGACTGTTGCAGGATCCTCGGGCAGTAAACTGTTACCGCGGAGGTTGCTGCCATTCGAAACCAGAGATTCTCCAACTTGGGGAGACCCTTGTCTAAGGTGTTGGAGAAATTGAAAAGACAAGGACTTCTGAAACCTTTGGAGGCCAAACCATTACCAAATCCCCCACCATCACATTACAACCTAAACCTTTACTATTACTTCCACCAACAGAAAGGCCATGACACTGATAATTGTACCCGACTCCGCCATGAGATTCAAGATCTGATCGACTCACACAAAATACCCGACCCAGAAAGAGAACAACAACCACACCCAAAATCCTTTACCCAACTATCACTCAGTCCCCCCTCCTACCTACATGATAAACTCCGGACTACCAGAAAACATTGTCCTTGAAACACTTGACCACCAATCCTATTGCCTGGGGATCTGGGATAATAGTGAGGATGAAGCGGAACAGAAGAAGAATTTCTGGGAGGACTTCTCAAGCAGCGACGAGGAGGAAGTGAAAGGAATGACCCGAAGTGGCCGTTTCTATAGTGATACTGCTGAGAAGGAGAAGGGGAAGGAAATCTTGGAAGAAGGCGGGAGATAACAGAGTATACTGAGAAAGCCGAGGGTGGCATAATGCTGCAACAGTTGAAGAGGACTCGGGCACATCTGAGCATCTGGGAGTTATTGTGTGCATCTGGAGAGCACAAGCGGGCTATGGTAGAAGCCCTGAGTAAGATAGTGGTACCGGAAGATGCTAGTCCGGCGATGTTTGTGGGATTTGTGCATAAAGGGACTCCCCAGATAACCTTCTCAGATGATGAGCTCCCAGCTGAAGGGAGAAATCACAACAGGCCTCTCTTCATCCGAGCTGAAGTAATGGGAAAGAGGACCTCGTGTGTGATGGTGGACGACGACTCATCCATCAATGTATGCCTGTCGAAGATCTTGGCCAGGCTGGGTGTAAAGCCAACGGATTTGAACCCTTCGAATATGACTATCAAAGCTTATGATGATAGTAAGAGAGGTGTCGAGGGTACTTTTGCATCAAGGGTCAAGGTTGGCCCAGTCGAAGATGAAGTGGAATTTACTGTGCTGGACATTCCGGCCACGTTTGCCTTACTCTTGGGAAGGCCTTGGTTCCACAGGCTCGGAGGTGTGCCCTCTACCCTGCACCAAATGATCAAATTCCCTCATGGTGGGGAAATTGTCACTATACGGGCTGAAGTAGATAATGCCGTTGCTGTCTTGGAGATCCAACCTTTTTCAAGGTTCTAAGTGACAGCCCAAATAGCAGTGACATTTGAGGAATTGGTGGAGCCCAAAGTGGCAAAGATCATGGATAAGATGAAGTTTGAGCCAGGCCAAGGTTCAGCGTTGCCAGATTTTAAAGGACAGAAGACCCGAAGGGGCTTGGGGTACCGATCCGATGAGGACAAGCCGAAAACCAAGAAGAAAGGGTCGGATCTAAAGGAGTACTTTGTGAAGGCCTCGGGATATCAGGGAGAACCTGAGCCAGTGGAGGTGAACGGGATAGTGGTACCCGGATTTGAGATCTTCCAGGACCTGTTGGGAGAAAAGCCGCTGGTTGAGGAGAAGAATGAAGAGAGCGAGAAGTGGGAAGAGGAACTTATGAAGCTGGAAGCCTTGACCTTCGATGAAAAGATGAAACCCGAAGAGGACCTTGTTGTAGAGGAGGAAATGCCCGTAGATGATGAGGGTATTTACCTCCCAGATTTGTTTGAGTGTACTCCTTCTTTTGTTGGCAATAAAGACAATAATTTCGCTTACTTGGATGAGTCTTTCCTTTTTGCCTTGCATGATCTGAGTGTATTTGATATCAACTCCACCAAGACAAACACCTTTAACCTTGGGACATCTGAGAATCCGAAGGAGATTTTGATTGCAAGTGAGGCAACCGCCGAAGAGCGGAAGAATTTGGAAGAAGTGTTGGCAAAATATGCCAAAGTGTTTGCTTGGTCTTACTAGGACATGCCTGGTGTTGACAGGAGTATAGCCTAGCATGCGATACCGACTTACCCAAACATGAAGCCGGTAAAGCAAAAGCTCAGAAGAATGAGACCTGAGTGGGCCGAGAAGGTCAGAGAAGAAGTCAAGAAGCAAATAGATGTCGGATTCTTGGAAGTAGTGAAGTACCCCGAATGGTTGGCCAACATTGTGCCTGTACCGAAGAAAGACGGCAAAGTCAGAATGTGTGTCGACTATAGAGATCTTAACAAGGCATGCCCGAAGGATGACTTTCCTTTGCCGCATATAGATGTGCTTGTGGATAGTGCAGCATTGTCAGCCATGTACTCATTTACGGATGGGTTCTCAGGGTATAACCAAGTACTCATGGCCGAGGAGGATAAGCACAAGACTGCCTTTGTCACAGAATGGGGCACTTATTGCTATAAGGTGATGCCGTTTGGGCTTAAGAATGCCGGAGCTACATATCAGCGGATGGCCACTACTCTGTTCCATGACCTCATGCATAAGGAGATTGCGGTATATGTAGATGACATGATGGTCAAGTCTGAGACAAGGGACGAGCATATTGGAGCACTGGAAAAGTTCCTCGAACGAGTTGACAAGTACGACTTGAGGCTGAACCCCAAGAAATGTGTGTTTGGGGTAACATCTGGAAAACTGCTGGGACATACAGTTGGAATGGGAGGAATAGAAGTAGCTCTGAGAATATCAAAGCGATCACCGAGATGCCAGCACCGAAGACAGAAAAAGAGGTCAGGGCATTCCTTGGGAAGATTCAGTATATTAGTCGGTTCATTGCCAAGTTGACTTCAGTTTGTGAGCCCATCTTTAAGCTGTTGAGAAAAGATCAACCAGTAAAGTGGAATGAACAGTGTCAGACAGCCTTCGACAGGATCAGAGAGTATTTGGTAAAGCCACATGTTTTGAAACCTCCGAGACCGGGAAAGCCTTTGGTACTGTATTTGGCTATAGAGTCAGAAGCATTGGGAGCAATGATGGTACAGGAAGATGAGACAGGGGTAGAACATGCAGTTTACTATCTGAGTAAGAAGATGCTCCCGTATGAGGCTCGTTATCAAGAGGTAGAGAAGATCTGTTTGGCAGTAGTATGGGCTTCCAGGAAACTGCGACACTACTTTCAGTCTTACAAGATCCAGGTAGTGGCGAAAGAGAACCCTTTGAAGTATCTGTATTCAGTGCCGTCGCTAGTGGGAAAGTTGGGTAGATGGTTAGTATTGTTGACAGAGTTTGACATGAGTACCTCACCTCCAAGGTAATCAAAGGGCGAGCAGTGGCGGAATTCCTAGCACTACAGCCTATCGAGGGGGATCAGTATAAGTTTGAGTTCCCAGATGAAGAAATCAGTGCTATAGCAGTTCAGGGATGGAAAGTGTACTTCGACGGAGCGGTTAATTACAAAGGAGCCGGAATTGGAATTGTGATAGTGACCCCGAGGGAGAAACTTTGCCCATGGCCAAGAGGTTGACATTCAGAGTAACAAAAAACATGGCCGAATATGAAGCATGTGCTTTTGGGTTGACTGCATTGATAGCCTTGAAAGACGAAAGTGTGGAGGTCTACGGAGATTCGATGCTGGTAATCCGTCAGTTGCAAGGGGAATGGGAATTGAACGAGGAACGGTTGTTGAAGCCTATCTTTTCCACCTCAGAGAGTTGGCACAGGCCATCCCCAATTGTAAGTTTCAGCACTTGCCGCGAGAAGAGAATCAGATGGCAGATGCACTAGCCACGCTTGCAGCTACTTGGGAAAATCCAGAGAAGTTAGTGATGAGACCGTTGGTATTGACTACAGCAAACAGGCGATTTATGAGACAGAGAAAGTCCTGGAAGTGAAAATTGACGATGGTAAACCTTGGTATCACGACATTCAGAGGTATCTAGAGCACGGGGAATTCCCAGAAGGGGCAGGCAGAAAAGATAGATTGGCCGTTCAGAAGTTGGCCTCTCAGTATGTGATCTTGAAAGAAGAACTATACAAAAGGCAAGCAAACGGCATTCAGTTGAAATGTTTGAGAAAAGAAGAAGCTCAGAAAGTGATGGAAGAGGTACATGCCGGGGTATGTGGTCCACACATGAATGGGTTGAACTTGTCCCGCAAGATAGTGAGACAGGGGTTTTATTGGTCGACTATGGAGGCAGACTGCGTTAGGATGGTAAAGCACTGTCACGACTGTTACATGGTAATCTGAGTCATCTGCCACATACAGAGTTGCACGGTCTATCAGAGCCATGGCCGTTCTCAGCATGGGGGATTGACATGATCCGGGAAATCTGACCAAATGCATCTAATGGGCATCGCTTCATAGTAGTGGCAGTGGATTACTTCTCAAAGGGTAGAAGCTGAGTCGTTCCGGAACGTTACAACAAAGCAGATGGCCAAGTTCATAGCACGGAACCTCATCTGTCGCTATGGTATGCAGCACCACGTGGTCACGGACAATGGGGTACAGTTTCAAGGAGAGATGAAGGCAATGCTACAGAGGTACGGGATAGGCCATCATAAGTCATCACCTTACATGCCACAGGCGAATGGGGCAGTTGAGGCAGCCAACAAGACTGTGAAGACAATTCTGGCTAAGATGACGGAGAACTGCAGGGATTGGGCTGAGAAACTACCATATGCCTTATGGGGGTATAGAACGTCAGTCAGAACAGCAACGGGTGCAACACCTTACTCATTGGTCTATGGAAGAAGTGGAAATACAGTCTATGAGGGTACTAGCAAAGACAGAGTTACCAGAATAAGAATGGGGCCGCGCAGAGGTTTGAACAGTTGGCATTGATGGATGAAAATAGGATGAAGTCCCTGCATCATATGTAGATATATCAGAAGAGGTTGGCTCGAGAATTCAATAAGAAGGTGCGTCCTACTAAGATTAAGAAGGGTGACTTGGTGCTTAAGCAGTCAAAGCCGTTGACAACAGACCCGAGAGGAAAGTTCAGACCAAATTGGGAAGGACCCTACATTGTACAGAATGTAATGGGGAATGGAGCAGTGAGGTTGTCAGACTTGGAAGGTAATAAGTTCACCGAGCCAATCAACGTAGACAGGTTGAAACTGTACTTTGTCTAGGGAAGACGGAGCAGCTACCCGAGGGACGGGCAGAAGACCTAACCCAACGGGATAGGAAATTCACTCTTGCACACATACATATAACAAACTTGCATCTTGTTCCCTGTGTTTTGTTTTTTTTTTTAATTTTATCCACAGGTCTGGAAAAAGAAAAAAAGCAACAAAGATCAAAAGGCGGCCTAAGCACCAAGGATGACATTAAAGCCGCCTTGACGGATGGATTTCGATCATGTCTGGCTGAAGAAGATGAATTTAGCGCTAACAGGGAGGCAACCCATGCACTTTGTTGTGATTTCTGTTTTTCATATTTTGTGTATACATGTTGTAGAATTTTTAATTTTACGTGTTATTTTATAGGAAAAGCACAAATGAAGCATTTTAGGACAGAAGGAATGGTGTTTGACAATCATAAAGATGGAAGCTGATTCATTAGTAATGGCTGAGTAAATCCTGGTGGATTTATATACCAAGCAAGTGGCGTATTGCGTACACAATTCTGTTGCCTTCTAAGCGAGTAGCGTATTGAGTACACAATTCCTTTGCCTTAATTATTGCTTTTCTTTTATCAACTTCTTGTATTTTCGTAGACAGGATCCTGAGACTCTTTTGACTTCTCACGACTTCTTTGTTGTTTAGCTAACAATCGTCTTGTGGATGATATTAGTGCTATTATTACTCACCCTTTTCAGGTACTATAAATTCAACTCATCATCGCACTTATGAAGGCATCCAGATTTGAGAAAGAAATACAAAAGAAAAAGAAAAAAATGGAAGCCACTTCAAGAAGACGAGTTGAAACCATTTGTGTGTTTTGCGGGACTAGTGTGGGTACTAAACCACAATACGCAGAGGCAGCACAAGAATTGGGTCGAGTCCTTGCTGAACGGAATATGCACTTAATATATGGTGGAGGCAATCTCGGACTGATGGGAATTGTTTCAAAGGCTGTAAATGATGGAGGCGGTCCTGTTTTGGGAATCATCCCAAAACCTTTGGCAGAGGTGAATCTGATAGGACCATCAAACGGAGAGGAATTGATCGTGCCGGGAATTTCAGAGCGACTGGTGGAAATGATTAACCGTGCAGATGCTTTTATTGCTCTACCAGGAGGCTTGGGCACGTTGGAGGAAATTTTATAGTGCTATCTAGGGCGAACCTGAACATACACTAGAAACCGCTTGGATTGTTCAACGTTGATGGATTTTATGATTTTCTGTATGTGTTTCTTAAAGACAACCGGAGAAATGGGTTCGTAACAAAACCTATGAACGAACTCCTTTTCACAGCCAGAACTGCCCAGGATTTAATTGACCAAATCTTGGCCTTTGTGTTATTTCTATAAAAAAAAAAAGGAATAAAGAAAAAAAGAATAAAAGAAAAAAAAAAAAAAAAAGAGAAAAAAAAGAGAGTGAGAGATAAGTCCTTGATAGATTAGACATATGTCCAGTGATGACATTGTATGTTGTAGGTAGAAGCCTAAGAAACGAGAAGTGCGAGACACGCTCTTATCCGGTATTCCGAATGGATTGATCTCGGCCAGACTCACGAGCACTTGGTCACGGGGTCTCAGCAGCAGAAGCCTGAGTGGTTAATGAAAAGACTAGTTGAAGAGATGGCGGATCGGTGAATGACCGTTCGCTTGGATGTCCACTCTGGTTTACGAGCGCTACGATATATAATATGGTCGAGAATAAAAGAAAAGTCTCTATGATAAAAAAAAAAAGACCACCTATAACCGATAAGCGTGAAGCTACCCATGGGCGAGTATTAGGACCACCATGAGGAGAAATGCTACCTTAAAGGGTAGGTGTGTCAGAAAAAGAAAAGAAAAGAAAAGAAAATTCAAAATGAAAAAGAGACGAAAGAAGAAAGACGAAAACCATATCATGTTGAGTATGCGGAAGTAATCACAGAATGTGATTAAGACATCCAGGTTGGTTAGATCCACCGGTTCGATTCTCCGCAGCAAAATCATTAAGTTGGCCTACTTTAGGAACAAGCAGCGAAAGAGCCTTAGCACACACACACTAAGAGTCTAGTTCAGATCACCCATTCAGACAATCGGAATTAAGTGTACCAAGTACTTTGAAGGTTCTCTGGTTTCGACCCGAATCATTCGTTGAGGACAAAAATATGTTTAGCTATCAAGATTGTCTCGAGGAGAGCAGTATAGTTTGAAATAAATCATTCACATCTGTATCAGTCTTTGTTGAGTATGGCAATCTGGGGGCGAAACCCACATCAGTATCTGCCGGGTACGATATTCTGGGGGCGAAACCCACATCAGTATCAGTATCTGCTGGGTACGACATTCTGGGGGCAAGGCCCACATCAGTTCATATCAGTATCTGCCGGGTACGACATTCTGGGGCGAGGCCTACATCAGTTCATATCAGTATCTGCCGAGAGTAAGGCATTCTGGGGGCGAGGCCCACATCAGTTCATATCAGTATCCGCCGGGTACGACTCTGGGGCGAGGCCCACATCAGTTCATATCAGTATCTGCCGAGTAAGGCATTCTGGGGCGAGGCCCACTCAGTTCATATCAGTATCTGCCGGGTACGACATTCTGGGGGCGAGGCCCACATCAGTTCATATCAGTATCTGCCGAGTAAGGCATTCTGGGGGTGAGGCCCACATCACATCAGTATCAGTATCTGTCGGGTACGACATTCTAGGGGCGAGGCCCACATCAGTTCATACTAGCATCTGCCGGGTATGACATTCTGGGGCGAGGCCCACATCAGTTCATATCAGTATCTGCCGAGTAAGGCATTCTGGGGGCGAGGCCCACATCAGTTCATATCAGTATCTACTCGGGTACGACATTCTGGGGCGAGGCCCACATCAGTTCATATCAGTATCTACCGAGTAAGGCATTCTGGGGGCGAGGCCCACATCAGTTCATATCAGTATCTGCCGGGTACGACATTCTGGGGGCGAGGCCCACATCGGTTCATATCAGTATCTGTCGAGTAAGGCATTCTGGGGGCGAGGCCCGCATCAGTATCAGTATCTGTCGGGTACGACATTCTAGGGGTGAGGCCCACATCAGTTCATATCAGCATCTGTCGGGTACGACATTCTGGGGCGAGGCCCACATCAGTTCATATCAGTATCTGCTGAGTAAGGCATTCTGGGGGCGAGGCCCACATCAGTTCATATCACTATCTGCCGGGTACGACATTCTGGGGGCGAGGCCCACATCAGTTCAGTATCAGCTTTTCCGGGTATGACACTATGGGGGCGAGGCCCACATCATCACCAGTATCAGTTTAAGGGCGAGGTCCCTATGGTTAGCGGTGTTGGGTCGAGGTGCCCAGGGTCGACGTACCCCCGTTGTCGATTGTAGTTCCGGGCCGAGGTGCCCACTACCATCATCAGTTCAAGGGCGAGGTCCCTATTGTCAGCGGTGTTGGGTCGAGGTGCCCAGGGTCGAGGTACCTCCATTGTCAGTTGTAGTTCCGGGTCGAGGTGCCCAGGGTCGAGGTACCCCGTTGTCGGTTGTAGTTCCGGGTCGAGGTGCCCACTACATCATCAGTTCCAGGGCGAGGTCCCTATTGTCAGCGGTGTTGGGTCGAGGCGCCCATGGTCGAGGTACCCCCGTTGTCGGTTGTAGTTCCGGGTCGAGGTACCAGGGTCGAGGTGCCCACTACATCACCAAACCAGTTCGGAGCAGCAGGGAAACCAGGTGGCAGCTGGCGAGCCAGGTAAGTAAAAATGCATTGCATAGACTTGATAGTATTATCACTGTAAAACTGCACAAGTCCCATCAAAGTGGGGGCGACTGTAGGCATTGCATTTTTTGCGTACCAAACCCGATGATGAGCTCCTGTAAGGAGGCACTACCTTTAAGTCGTGGAAGTCACAGAAAACGGTCGTTGGAAAGGAAAGTCAAGAGTTGACGCATTTTTTTTTAATTCGCTAAGTTCGCTCGGAGTTCGCTTGTTGAATCTTCATTTCAAGACGTATCCTTGGCCCAAAACCCTCGCAAGACGCATTATGCCCACCAACACAAAGCCCACGCCCAAAAATCCCACCAAGACACCAAGGCCCAAGCCCAAAGCCCACAAAACCAAGCCAAATCACATACCAACCATTCTAAGCCCACCATCCATTAGGCCCACGCCCATGACACTAAAATTACCCCTCCTTACACTATTCAAACATGATTTACCCATCTACCAAACTTACTTTAACCATTCCACCCCACTTTGACAAATAAATAAACAAATAACAAACACATAATTCAAACCCACACCTCACTCATTCAAACCCATACCGCCACGCATTCAAACCACACTTCACTCATTCTCACCCATACCTCACTCATTCAAACCCACACCTCACTCATCTCACCCATACCTCACTCATTCAAACCCACACCTCACTCATTTAAACCCATACCTCACTCATTCACACCCACACCTCCACTATCCCATTGCCTATATAAACCATCATTTTCCACCTTGGAACCCCTAGCAAATATCAAGATACATCAAGCAAAAAAAATCAAGCATTCACCAAGCATTTTAGGAGAACAAGACAGCCCCCCTCATCTCACGCCACTGTTGCCTATTTCCAAGCCATTTACTGCTTCTTTTGAGACTTGAAGTCACGCCCAAGCCCTTCCATTCACTACCTCTGATCATTTCAAGCATTCATACAGCCCCCTAACCCTCACATCTTCACGCATAAAGCACCCACTTGACCTCCCATCACTGCCCTTGCACCCAACACGCAAAACAGCCCCTTATTCACGCAAAACAGTCCACCAAACAGCCCATTGTCACGCCCAATTTAGCCCCTGGAATTTACACCCAAATCAACCTAATTTTAGCCCCAAACCAGTACAAACAATGACCTAAATACCCTCCAAAATTCGCCCAAAAACAGCAGCTCAAAAGCCTTCAAAACAGTCCCCAAAGTCACCAAAACAGTGAGCAAAAACTGCACTTGTAAGCCCTTGAGTAAACCAAGCAAACGGCAGTCCAACGCCTCTTAAAAATCACCGAAATTGACCTTAATCCACTGCCAACCAGCGAGCCAAGTACGAAGACCTAAAACGCAGCGAAGTGAACTCAAAACAGCGGACAAAGTCACCAAAACAGTGAGCAAAACGTCAAAACAGCGAACCGGTGGGATCGTAGCGACTTAGCCTTTCCGACGGCCGTGTAACGCGTCTCCGAGCAGCGACAAAAAAGGTTAGACCTGACGGTTTATATTACAGAATTTTCTCACATAAAATAATGATTTAGAAAATGTATTTTATGGTATTTTAGCATGAGTAGTTAATTTAGCATATTGTGGAATTGGCTCACATGAAATAATAGCTTAAAAGATGTATTTTATGTGTTTAATTAGTTTAGTATGTTGTATTTAAATTATTTACATGAAATAATGATTTAGGAAATTGTATTTTTATGTGTTTAGCATGAATAATTGGTTGAGCATGTTGTTTAGAACTAATTCACATGAAATAATGACTTAGGAAGTATGTTTAATTTAAATGGTTATTTGAGCATGTTATTTGGAATTTATTTACATGAAATAATGAATTAGTGTATGATGTGATTTTGGGGTGAATGAAATGTGTTCTTTCTTGTGGTATATTGGATGGAAACCCGGACATAAATTCCATAGCCGAATCCGAATTGACGGTATTATGGTTTGCACTCGGGATACAATGCCCCACCACTTGAAAGATTCGCATATTTCATTTCATCCAACTTGTATTCGAGCATTATAAGACCACTAGAATGTTGTTTTACTTTCAAAGCATGTGAACTTAGATTTAGGCTTATAGTAATTTAGAATAGTTCTTACCGATGTATGTTGAGTAGACTTGGTTAAAATTGCACAAATCCATTCATTACAAGTGACATAAGTAAGGGACCATTCCGAACCCAACGGTTTGAGGTCTTCCCTTGCGAGGGGTGAGTGCGGCCTTAAATCATTTTCCCGGTTCACACCGGGTGGTGACTCCATTATTCTCCGGTTAGGTCCCCCGTGGGCTACTCCGTACTCCCAATGGGCCGCGAGCCCAGAACGCATGTGTCGCCCAGTTTCTGTTGTCTAAAATATGAATGAGGCAATCTTGGACTTATGGGATCGTTTCAAAGGTCCTACAGGAGGATGGCAGTCAAGCTATGGGAATCATTCCAAAACCTTTGGCAGAGGCAAATCTTATTGGACCATCAAACGGAGAAGAACTAATTGTGCCAAGTATGTCTGAACGACTGGTAGAAATGATTAATCGTGCTGATGCTTTCATTGCTTTTCCAGGTGGTTTGGGTACATTGGAGGAAATTTTTACAGTGTTATCTTGGGCAAACTTGAACATGCACCAAAAACCACTAGTATTGTACAATGTTGAGGGATTTTATGATTTTCTTTGTGTATTTCTTGATGATGCTCGAAGAAATGGGTTCGTAACAAAACCTATGAAAGAACTCCTTTTACTGTCAGAACTGCTCCGGATCTAATTGACCAAATCTTAGCCTATGAACCACAAATTGACCCTATCATTTCAAAGATAAATTAGTCAGAGAACGATAGTGGTAAGAGGCGTCGGATTAATTTGGATCTTAACCTTTAATTTCCTGTAGAATTTCAGCTAACCAGGTACTAATTTCTAAACTCTTCTTCTACTATTTAAGACATTGGGGACAATGTCTCATTTAGGTTTGGGGGAGGGAATTAGTTCATTAGTATCTTGTTTTTAGTTGTGTGCTGCTTTTATTTTATGTCCAAAATTTTCGAAAAAAAAAATGAAAAATTTTCAAAAATTACAAAAATATTTTGCGTTTTTGTGTTTTTATTTTGACTAAAATGTGAAATGGTAAGAGATAGTTGTGTAAGGAGTTTCTACTCCTGAGACGTATTTCAACCCATTTTCGAAACAAGTTAATTTTTGTTTATTTCCTTTTGAATTATTAAATTTGTAAATTCTCCATAAAACTGACTAAGATGGATCTTCATATGCTCGGTTGGCAAGTATTATTAACATGCATAGTAACATACGGACATGAGCTGTAATTGAAAAGTTTGTAATATTCAATACTCTAGTTTAATTGGAAGAAGCATCTCAAAAAGTGAAGGAGTAAAAAAAAA